>WOVY01010712.1:0-18699 GCA_013436015.1 Rhipicephalus annulatus
CTCTCACGAATGGCAAGATTTGTTTTCCGAGATTATGGAAGATTTCGGAAATTAATGGAATTGGTTTTCCGATATTATACCAAGGAAGTTATATTCGCGCAAAGGGCGTATGCATTCAGTGATGCGAAGCTGAAAAAAAGGCGCGCTGCAACTTTTATGCACAAACGTTCAAAGTGCGAAGCCTACCTTTTGCATGCTCTTATTAGAGCTTCGTGATTATGAACGTTAGGGTTACAACTAAAGCAGTGAAAGGAAGGCGTGTTTATAGTGTTGCAGAAACTGACCTAATGACTTGGATCACTCGCTTAA
Source organism: Rhipicephalus annulatus (assembly GCA_013436015.1). Classification (NCBI taxonomy): domain Eukaryota; kingdom Metazoa; phylum Arthropoda; class Arachnida; order Ixodida; family Ixodidae; genus Rhipicephalus; species Rhipicephalus annulatus. The sequence goes on from WOVY01010712.1 coordinate 310, forward strand.
TGAGCTTAAAACTCCGAAGATGCATTTTACTACGAAAATTTTCTTTGTCATTTCATGTGTAACGAATCTCACCACCGATCTGTGTGCGAGACTTCCGAAATTTCTCAAATTTGAAATTCTTGCTCCGAAAAACAAGCAAAACAACAATAGAAACAAGCAAAAGTCGCGCATTTTTTTGCACTGTAACTAGCATGTCAGCCATATTAGCACCGCGGCTTCTTCCGCCTTATATTGTACGTATTTCTTCCCCGTTGTATACTTTTGTTTATCTAATGGTCCGATAGTGCAAATGAAGCATGCGAAATTTAATGAACCTTTATCTCTGGTTTAAGGTCACTGTTTGTCGGCAATCTTGCAGCTCACACTGAGCGGAGATTTGCAATGCCACAAGCTATCTGGGCGAGCACCTTAGCGGGACGTCACGATGAGGACAAGTCTCAATCGTGTTAGAGTGCGCACGACCACATAATTAAGTGAATATGTACTAAGCAAACGTTTAAAAAAGTTGCAGCTTTACCGCTAAGGCGAAGCAGTGAACGTGATAACAACGAAGTGGGTGGTCACGTGCAGAATCGAAAGCATACTGCAACATGGCTCGCGTTTCTCACGCACAAATGACGCACGAAACGTACTCACAGGTACAGATGAACGCTAGCAAGCGTTTCAGTTGTTACTTCGCTGTGTCTGAAAAGCGCGCCCTTTTCCCAAACAGAGACGTGCGATGATTGATTGATTGATTGATTTGATTTGTGGGGTTAACGTCCCAAAACCACCATATGATTATGAGAGGACACCGTAATGGAGGGGCTCCGGAAATTTTAACCACCTGGGGCTCTTTAACGTGCACCCAAATCTGAGTACACGGGCCTACAACATTTCCGCCTCCATCGGAAATGCAACTGTGCAATGATTGCAGTGACCTTTGTTGCCATTGGTAACTAACAACAGAACCGTTCCGGTGAAATCTCAAGGCCAGCCTTGACGTACGAATCCCCCAACCACCAGATGAGCTAGGGCGCGTGACCGAGTGTCTATCCCCTCCTCTCCGCGGGGCAAAGTACGCGTGGAAGATGAGAGCGGGCGCCGCGCATCGTGACGATGTAGCGACGCGCACTCATTGCACCGTTTTTTTTCGGGTAATGCAGAAACACCATAAATCCCTTCCCCTAGATGCCCGTCAACAGCGGGAAGTGGTAGATATAAATAGCTTGCCGTTTCAAGATTCATGCACGTGCCTCTCAGTGACTAACGCCTCGAACTCGTTTTCAGAGGTCCCAAGTTTGATTCTGCGCGCCGAAGTCTTTTTCTGAATTATTTTTCCTCCTTGCGTTTTCGTGTATATAAATACATATACTTATACGGTGAGTCATGGTGACGTCGATGCCGACGCCGGCAGGTAAAATTCAGCCGAGATTATAATAATTGCTATCGCAATAAAACACCTAGTACCAAGGACACAGTGGGCTTAAGCCTGGGTCGGCAGTGTGCGAGTCCAGTATTCTGCCACTGAACCTCGCTCGTGCATCAGACTCGTTCACAAAGTTGCCTTAGGCAGGCTAGATAGCGGGAAAGGAATCGCGTTATTATGACTAATAAGGCGATTTACAGCAGCAAAAGAACAACCAGGCGTCGCACAATGTGAATTGCGTAACGAGTGGGTCGCCCAATTCTCCAACTCATTACAAAAGCTTGTTCTTGATCAACTATTAACTGTGGAGCATACCCACTTCAGGCATCAAGCACTAACCACATGCACGCGATTTCCTGGCGACAGCGACAAACTTGCTCCGTCGCACTGTCGCGTCGCGACGACTGCAACCGCATGTCGGCGGCCACGTATCATTGTTGCTTGAATGAAACGATCGTGTGCATACCCATAAATATTGAATAGAATTTTAAAGTTGGTCTATGACAACGTGTTAAATGTATTACGTTCTTTGTGGTATAAGGAATCCCCAAAAGCATTTCACGACATTATTTTTTCGCAATCAATGGTATAACCTACAGCCGCCCAGAAGCCTTTGTTACGACGACTACGACGTACTTCGCACGATTATTTCGCATTCTAGCAACAAGCTACCATCAAGACATCGAAACAAACCTTGGATACATAAATTTACGACAAAATGCAGCCACTCACTCATTCTTCGCATGACATGAGAATGTAAAAAAGTGTAGTCGATACCTTGCAATCCTTGAAGTACGCGCGGATAACAAGCATCGAGAGCAAATCACAAACGAAGCGAGGAACAGGGGCGCAGTCATGTTGACGGATATCGCCACACTGGCTTCTGGGCGACAAGCGATATTTTCTAGTTTTTCAGAAATGAGGGACGCGATGAGCTGCGGTGACGGATGGGCCTCCATGACAGCAAATCTTGTCGCTCGTCGTGGTCGTTTGTCGTTGTCGTGGGGAAATCAAGACAAGACAAGATCCTTGACGATGTGGCGCATACCCACGCTGCATGGGGGAATTCGCGGACATGTGGTTAGGGCTTTAATAACTCATCGTCATTAGCCACTGCATCAACAATTGACACAAAATTATTTGCAAGTGTTTAGCGGATACCGCGCTTCTCACCAGAATGCCCTGCAATTAATAATTAAGGACCGTAGTGCGTTATTACTTCGAGTACTAAGCAAGTGCGCTTGCAGCATTTACCCACTCAGTGTTTAAAAGGCTTTGGAAGGCTGCTCTTCTAGCTTTCGATGTGACTGTGCTACGCCTTTCTAACAGGCCTTTTTTTTAGATGACCTTTGTTTTTTTTCGAAGTAGGCTCTAAACAACTAGCTCTACCTCATTAGCCTGCATAGCAATGTCATCAATACACATCAAATAAAAGCGCTTCTGCCCTGCCCGTCCCCATTCCTAGTCCCCTTCCTTCGCATCTGAATCTAAACTGCCTTTGTTCATCGACGCGCTTTCGCAGTCATAATTATGAACATTCCAGTACCGGCTTTCCACACCTGTTCGTGTACTCGTCATTACGTGTACTCGTCAGCCAGAATATGTGGATAGTCCTTGGAAAACACCACCATTGGCACTGTCACTGACCAAGATTTGCTTAACTACATTGAGCTCGAAAGTAGCGTGATATTCACCTTTAAATGGAATCACACACTACATGTTCACATTTTTAGGAGCACTTAAGCTTCTTTTTTTTTTAGTCCAGTCATTTAAGTTTGTAGTGGCAGGCAAAAAGATTGCGATGCATTTGCGAACTGAGCAGAATTAAGAAACAACTGAGTATTTACTTGCGACAGAAGGTGCAGAATAAACGTATAGGTCAACTGAAAAAAAAATTCTTTTTAAATGTTTTAAAAGCACTCGTAAGCAGCGGCGGTGGCGCGCCGATCAATAGGCGTCGGTGGCGAGTAAAAATTGTTGGCGGCAGCGACAAAAAAATGTGGTCTTTACAGGCAACTGTAAAAAACTGCACCACAAATGACAATTATCTCGATAGAAGATCAGATTAACATGTCAAACACTGCTTGAATCAATAAAATTTAATTAAAAAATACAACACTTTGTGAAATAGTGCGCCTAAGATCTCCGCGAAAGCTGGCGCACGCTTTGTGGCCGCACTTTTTTGAGCTTCACCGATGCCGGGTGCAATCGGTAATCATGCCTCGTTAAGCACTCTATTCGAGGGTTGTTCGTCTTGGGGACGGCTTTAAGCTCTCCCATAGTAGAGTACCAAGTACTCTAAATTGTTACCCACTTTTTCTAACACCCCTCCCCCCCCCCTCCCTGTCTGTCCTTCGGCAGGACTCTAAAGCCAAGGAATGCCCGCGGGACGGCTCCGTGCTCTCCCATTGTAGAGTACGACGTACTCTTATCATTACCCACTCTAAAAATAAGAAGTAGTCCTTGTACACGCAACACCAGAGCTAGACGGCGACAAGTGGGACGAAGTGAAGGCCGGCGCCGCGGAATGCTTTCGGTCGTGGGGCAAGCGCCGAGCGCGGGAGGCGGAGATCAGAATCATCTCCGGTGTGATCCTCCTGCTGTCTCGACCGGAGTCCACCAAGCCGGGGAGTTTACAAAGGCGAGCGGATAGAGCCCCCCACAATGCACCGCGGCCCAGTGCTCTTGGAGGCTATGCATTTCCGCCGGCCTCACTGTGTCATCGCGCTGTAGCTCCCCGCACTTTCGCATAGCGTTGCCGGGAGGCTGCTGCACCAGCGGGGGCCCACAGAACACCTACCAGCCTTGCTCGCAAAGGAAAGCCCTGCCAAGGCTTTGGACCTGCGCCGAATTGAGTTGGATACTCGCGAAGAAATCGTGTGCGCCCACCTGTCGCCTCTCGCAACCTAAAGCCGACTCGTTCATGACGCAAGTGGGCACTGGAACGATGTGATCAAGAAAAGGAAAACCCTCTACGATTGACATCTCGCAATCGTTCATGTTTCAAGCAGTGTGCGCGCCTTGTATCGCCGCTGCGCTTGACTCCTCGCTCTGCCCAAAGTTTTGCCGGCCTGTTATCAACGATGTAAGTTTGGATGTTTACTAAGTCGAATGCAATCAACACAAAACGACGCGATGACGTACTTGTTGCAAGCCTTGCCTCCTCGCTGGTCAGAAAGGGGGTTTCGAAAAAATCACACTCCGCTACGTCGCGGTCGTCACTTCAGCGTTAATTAGCTTTAGCTGATGCTCAGCACTGACTTCTAAGCTACGCATTATGAATAGGGAACATGCCATGCAACACGAAGACCTTCCAAACGCCATTGTGCGGCTTAAAACAAGTAAAGCTTCCGGCCTCGCCCGTTCGTATATTCAACGCCTCCTTGGTTTATTACACGGACAAGATAATACGCCATCATTAAGGCAAAAGAACGCCGCTGCTTAAATATTGCGTATCAGCGCAAGTAAGGTTCGAACAAAAACAAAATTTTTTCTGGTGCGTCCTGCAGAAAAAAGCGCCCGTGGTTTCTTTTTTGGCGCTTCAGTGCAGCATGTATGTGCAATGCGGTGAAGCTGTGGGGGCACGCGCAACGTTATAATATGCGACCGAGCACCTCGACATGATGTTTTTCTCTTTTTTTTTCTACAACCCGCCCTTGTTCCAACAAGCAGTCATGCAAACTTGATGGCAAGTAAAAAAAAACATACCTGGCCACAAGTGCCTACATAGTCGTCACACGAAATTGAAATAAAAGCAGGAGTGCAGACCATGCATAGAGATACACTGGAGGATGTTCTAAAGCATAGACCATGCTCTGAATGAAACATAGGGAACATTGATGCTAGTGTCTGTGGCAGCTGCAACGCACAGCACTTCAGCTAGCATGGCAGGGATGGGTAGTACACGAATGTGTCTAATGTTCGTTCTTTTAGCTCCGTGTGGTCTGAATTCACTTTGCCACAAGACAAAGTTTAGCACAGGTTTAAAATCAATGCATAGCTATAAACACAGCCACAAGTGCATGGGAAGCCTGCAAACACCAAAACTAGGCAAATCTGTGAAGTACCCATCATTCCCATGGCAACTGAACGACTGCAGTGCCAGAGTTACTTTTAGGAAACTATGAGACCATAAAAGTCACCCAGGATCTTGCAATTACACCTTGTTTTATTTTTGCATCATTTAAAAATGCTTTGCTGGGGTGAAATGCCATTCGAAGTATCACAGGATCATTGCTTGCTTAGACCCCTCATCATCCAACCTTGTATAGGTGAGAGCCAGTCCTTACGCATGTACCTGTTCAAATAAACATCCGTGCATATGACTGCCTGATTTCTGCAAGGATTATAAGATGCAATACGACTTCACAATTCAATAGTATACACTTTAGAAACAGATATTAAATTCAATGCAGCAAATAGTTCAACTGCCTCTTGTAACACAGTATATGCCAGGTAGAAAATGCTGCAAAGGCAAATATATTCTGGAAATTCTTTTGCAAAGCCTTCACAGGCATGGTGGCAAATATATCGGTTAATGCCAGCAATGCCTATTTTCTGCGAAGCTCTGAAAGCTCTTGCACGAGTTGTCTAAAATGCCTATACACCTCTTCAGCCTATGAACTTGGCAGTTTCACTGCAATGTAATGTTAAAATCAAAGGAAATAGTAAACCGGCTCTAAGATTTATAAGCTGTTGTAAAAAGAAAAAGCAATATATTTCTTAATTTTGAAGAAGCATTCTGAACAAAAGTAGACCAACTGAGGCTGCCACAAGTGGCCTTGAAAATGTAAAAATACTTGCCAACGGAAGCTGCTGGTCAAATGTGGAGGCCACGCATTTCAGTCAGCTGTACATATCGATGCTAAGTCTTTGTAATGCTATGAAAATATTCATAATAGCACCTATAGACACAGCATAATACACCCAGTTTATTATGTCTTTTGGCATTGAGGATAAAAGATAGCTTATTCCTTTGCATACATTTCTAATATTTTTACAGTTATGAAGATTAGAAGCTTGATGACTGCTGGCATACTAGTTTATGTTTCTCAAAGAGATGTGGACATCTATAAATCCAGAAGCCCCAAAATATAAATTTCGACAAGTGCGAGGATATCCAAATGCATAGCTGTGAAATGTTATGCTCACACCTCTTATTTAATCTCTATACGAAGTTTCGATTCAGCAAGGCATTATACAAGTATCGATGTTCATATGCCTCATGACTGGCATGTGTCTTTGCACAAGTTTTTCGCTGCCATTCAAGGTTGTTGCAAGTATTGTACTGAGCATGTGTTTTTCTCTCCCCCTAAAATATCCCTGGTGACAGCACTGTTGCCAGCACCATAAATGGAGCAATGCAGGCAGTGACTACAGTGCCAAATGCATGAAACACCTCGACATTGAGGTCTCGTCATACAAACTAGCTAATCTCAAACTTTGCGAATGATTGGGCTACGGCCCAAGTGGTGCAACGGTTTCTTGAGAGAAGAAAAAAATTAATAAAAGTGAACTGCTCTCTTAGCCCTTTCAGATACCACCTATGAAGAACTGTATGTACTTGTGTGAAACTGACATTTCAAGGCACTCGATATTCTATTGCAACAAAAATAGCGGCATAACACGAGGTGCGTTCAAAAAAAAAACTGAACTTGTGCTTTGCTGTAGTCTTTGACTTTGTTTCTCGGCCACAAGTATGGCCAAACAAAAAATTTCATCTTGGAAATGCCGCCTGCTGTCTTAGTCCATATCACAACTATGCGACATCTGGTGGAGGTGGTTTCTTTCATGTTCTGGGCGCCCTCATCAAGCCATGAACCCAGCTCCAGTGCCAAAAAAGATACCCGACGCCAACCTTGAGCCTGACATCAACTTCTTCAAACATTAATCTTTTTTAGATTACTGCGTAATCAATAAAATAACTAGTGGTAATGGCAGTTCATTCCTCCGATCTTACCTAATCTTTTTTAGATTACTGCGTAATTTTCAATAAAGTAAGTAGTAGTAATGGCAGTTCATTTGTCCAATCTTACCTCAACACTGTACCAGCTTGGTGCAGCACATGGCAAATAGATTTAAACATGCGTAAATGTAAGCAAATGTGCGTAAGAAGATATGCAGACATCTTGCTAACATACTAGGTAAATGTCTTACACAATCGGGTAAGCTCATATATATAATTAGGTGTTCTTATCACATTGAACTTACCTCAGGCACCTCACACTGAATATGTTACTAATAATGCCAATTACAAGTTAGGCTACATACATTGCAACTTCTCAAAACCACGATATACACTAAAACTACTCCTATATGAAACATTATTACGTCCCAAACTTGAATATGCCTCTTCTGTGCGAGACCCTTGCCACGACAACTTGATTCACTTGTTTGTACAGAATAACTCCATCCGCTTGAAACCTTCTCACTGTAATTGCATTTCTGGTATAACTTCAATGAAATCCAGCCGAAGCCTTGCTTCTTTTGCACTCCCTTGGAAAATATCCCATTTGGCTTCATTTCACGAATTATTCTGTCATACCACCCTGCATGACCAACTAATCCTGAATCCTCAGTACATATCCCATTGCAGTGACCTCGTCATAAGGTTGGCATGGCATTATGCAACTCCCAGTGTTTTCATCTTGTACATTGGTACATTGAAACCAACTACCTGAAGACATATCACTATTAGTAATTGTTTTCCAATAAACTTTACTCAGTATTCTGTAATTATCCAAAATAGACTAACTAATACTCTGTATTTACAGGCTGAATTATGTATTGTGTTTGTTGTCCTTACACAGCTAACATTGTATAATGATGAGTTTATTCTTTGTTTAATAACTTTTCATGCTGCATTTTCCTTGTCTACTTTGTAACCAGCCCCTCTATTAATGCCGTAAGGATTTTGAGAGTAAATAAAATAAAAATAAATATGCAACTGTATGCTGCAAAACGAAGTTAAATGAAGAGATTAGAAAGTCAATACATTTTGATGTTTCTTAGCCCCTACAAATACAAATAGAAAAATCAAGTGGTGTACACAATTGTGTACATAGCGTGTCAAACGGTTGACATTCACGCAGCATTCCTTGCAAGCACTGAAAGGCGATGCTTTAGTCCTTTTTATGCCAACTTAGTCGGATTTCAGGGGTTGGCACTCCTTTAAGAAGTGGAGTTCGCTTGTTTGGGATTAAACAAAACCAACTTCATGCTTCAAAAACTAACATTTTTCAGGCAAAGTAACATGAAGTATCAACATTTTCAGGCTTGCTCTTGTAATTGTTACAGTTCATTTATAATTTTAGTGAAGTGAAAGGTTAAATTATGTGACAGCTTTGTGTTAGTAACAACAACAAAGCATTCAGAAATACTACACAAAGGCAGCTGCTGTCCTTATCACAGTACATGTCCACAATGAGGAGAACGTTAGTATACCTTGTGTAGCACATGTGAGAAAAAGACTCGACAGGTTTTCACACAACCAATGTTTTCTTTATTTTCTGTCCCTCTCGCGCCAGTATTGCTGCTGCATCGCACGTGATCACGCGCATCCTCTTTTTCCATCACGACGCAATCTCCTCGCTGTTGGTGGCACTACAACCCAGTGGCATTCAAGCCCTTAGCACCGAGGTTCACACTGTTTTGGTGGCCAGCCTGCAAGTAGGAAAGATACCAAAGTGTTTTTAAGTACCGAGTTCTGCGACCTGCTTTCAAGACAATTTTTATTCTAGTTTCTCAAAACTTTGCAAGGAAATATGAGGAAATGGAAACAGCAATCTAGATGTATCAGAACTATAGTACAAGTCAAAAAGAAGGCAGGAAATTGAACACACAGAGAAGCACACAAGCAGCACAATAAAGACGACCCCAAGACATAATGCATACAACACCTATGAAAAGTGCACTGTGGATGACAGATTTTGATCACTAAGCTTACCAGATATATTTTCGGCAAGCAGCACACCTATAGGGTACTGCACATGAAGATGCATGTCAACTGTGGGCACACAGCATTGAGTTAACATGGCTCACATTTTTCTATACTTCATGGGCATGTAGGACTGCCTTGTGGGGGTGCGTGGCAATGGATGGCGGAGCTTGTGCGCTGAGAAGCAGCAAAGGTGGCTCAATAAGGAATGAAAGCACCATTTGCAAGAAAAAAAAGAGAAAGTTCAATTATTTTGTATTAACAGTGTGTTACTATTATGTCCTTACTGTACCAGACTGATTAAAATGAACATTGCTGATTTTATTATTTACAAATAAGGAAATAAATACACAAGTGAAATAAAAACTGTCTGTTTGCATCATTTTTCACACACCCCATGGGCATCGAGAGGCTAGGACGAGACCATCTGAAGCTTCTGGTGGGTAGGGTACAATGACAGATAAATCTATTCTAGCTTTATTTAGAGCTCATAAGTATGTAGGATGACTGCCAGTTGGGCGTGTTGGTAAAGGTTCATGATGAAACAAGCGCAAACAAGTGCAGTGTACTCTCCGAGTCTGGGCTCATAAGTAATTCAGTCATTCAAATGCAAGCTCTGAAGGCCAGAATGCAAGGCAGCACCCCAAGTAAGTCTTTGACTTTCAAGTGACTATGATAGTCCTCCACTGCTTTGCTGTTTTGTACTGCAATAAAAAGCATACGTCTGAAGTAGTCCAACATTCCAACGGCTTCTCTGGCAAGTGTGTAGAAATCCTGAGAAAAAATTTTTTTATTCTGCGTTCAGTCTTCTTCCATCGGAGTGATGAACGCCCAGAACGATGGCTGGTGGACGTGATCACAATGGTGTGAAAGTCTAAAACTGAAACCGTGTGCAGTTTTTGCAAGGCCTTCACCAATAATACTACATACACCGTACTGGTTGTATAAAGCATGGAAATTGTCAGATAATGTATTACCTGAAGTTTCTCCAGCTTTGTTTAGTTAGCCTCAAAAACCACCACAGTTGAGGGGAAGAGTTTGTTCCAGCAACACTGGTACGCCAGCATTGTGAAACGAACTGTAGTGGTTTTACTCCTGCCAAGTGTGCATGCAACTAAAACAAACATGAAATGTCCTTCACAAAACAGCAGAAGGTCCCCGCTGTCTTGCAGTTGTGTTTAGGTGTTCTGCGTTGCATATGGGATGAGAGCCAGCATGGGCAACACGATTAAGCGAAACGTGATGGCAAAATGTTCTCCAATGTAGAACTTTGGTAAGTACTGTTGTGCACTTTAAGCACAAAGGCTCGTGCAACATTACTAGATGACATTGGACCCACGGGCAAGGTTTGAAAATTTACTGAAGTCAGTTGTGCTAATACTTGCCGAAGACATTTTTTTTTTTGAGAGCGGCGCCAGACGCAGCACTCGCTTTTCTCTGCCGTAGGCAAGCACGCGACCGTCTCGCCGGCAGTGCCACGGTACCTCTTTGAACGCGTGATAAAACAAGCAAAAATACTCTCTCGTGCAGTCTAAAGTTGCCTCTAGTGAATGAAATGCAATTTCAAGTTAAACATGTTTGTTTTTAAGCAAAATCAGCCTACTTGCGAGCATTTCTGTGTGGATAAATAGAACCACATCGCTGCTGCTGGTGGTGCCAGCAGTTGCTTTGTAGATTTTCAACATCAAAATTACTCCTTTTATATGGTACAAAAACATGCTCATTGGTGCTGATGAGATCAACAATCTTCTCATTTTCACCACAATGAGCAAAAAGTTCTGTGTAGTAGACAGTCCCTTTAAAAAATTGTACCTAGAACATTACAGCTTCATTGCGCTAGAAATGCTGGAAATTGATTACAAATGTCGAGCCCTCCTCACAGCGAATTCCGAATATGCATGAAACCTGACAAGATAGCTTGTATATGCTTGGTAATCTTCAGTTCTACCATTCAACATTTGATTGAAAAATATAGGCCTCCAACAGTTCGCCCTGTCAGAAAACATGCATGTGATTTTCGGCCACAACTTCTTCCACGCACCTGTCCTGAAACAGCCAGAAGAAGCAAGAACTGCAAGGTTTAGTGATAGGCAAATAGTTATGTGAGGTTGAAAAAGTAGTAATTTGGTTGAATCATTTAAAATCAAGCATTTTATTATAATCCAATAACCTTAAGAATTTTACGAATAAGAACTAGGCTTGTACGAATATCACATGCGCTTGTGTAATTTGATCGCCTCTTAACAGTGTCCTTTTCTGCTCTTATACCAGGAATGTCTCTTTCTTGTAGATATCAGCGAACTCACTTCAGAGTCTACTCACTCTAACTCGGATCGAGGTGCTAGTCTCAGAATGAGAGAGTCCAGTTTACCATTTCTTTGAGTGTGCGTCCAAATAAGTCCGTCTATGGAAAATTTTGGCGATTCTGAGTCGGAGCGAGTCCAAAATGAGAGATACATTTCCTGAGGGAGTCTGAGTTCGATTTTGTTTGCCAAGCTATGGTCATATCTACTCGTCTTCAGCATTACTATATGCTTTACCTAGATCAGCGTTCATACTCGCGTAAATGCTCACATATTTCAAAGCCGTGTCTTTTATATACCATTTGAATATTTATTGATCAGTGGCATGGATTACATGGTGGAAGGTCTTGACCTTTCCCTTACCAGTGACAACTAAAGGAAGTTGGTGACAAATATATATTGCGCTGTCATCTCTTTCAATAAATAGGACCTTACTGGTTTACGAGCACTCGTAACTCGTATTCGAAGGCACCATATGAAAAGGTGCCAAGAAGAGCATTGATTACGTGAAATTTCGGTGTTAAAAAGCACTGGCATTGTGGTCGAAGAAGACAGTGAGTCCGAGCGAGTCCGGTTGAACAAATTTTCGTGATAGTGAGCACGGCTCCCAAAAATGTTTATTTAGTCCGAGTCTGAGCAAGCTCCACAAGATTTTCTGACTTGCGCTTACTTGGGTTGAAGCAAAGTGGAAGCAAGTTTCTATTAAATGCATGATTTAAATATGACTACATTGCAAGTTCTACACAGTAAAATATTTCCGTTTAAAGGTTTCCTACTTCGCCCATATAACAAGCTTTTAAACTTGATAGGGCCCTCCAAGACTTCGAAAAGTGCACTGTTGTAGCCAAACACCGTCAGCAGCTAACACGAGAGATTATGGAGGCCAATTAAATAGAAATGCTGGGTGAGCGATGTATCAGCTTGTCTCCGCTTGCTCTGACTAAAAAAGAAAGCGAGATTCTGGCTTTGACACAATTGATTGTGAACTTGTGCTGAGCTGTGGCGTTGTAACCATATAATGAGATGATGATTGTCTTGCTGTGATGCAATACATTGCGCGGTGGTGTTCCGTCATGAGTATATATTTCCAGCATTTTCGTTAATAAAATTTCAGTTGTAGTCAGCGCTCTTTCTGTCCTTGTCTCTTCTTCTGTAGTTACGTCGTAACTACTTGTAGTCTTGCGCTGTGCAATATGTTGATTTCCTATCACCAACTAGCCCAAACATCTGTCTTATCAAGTAACGAAATAAAAACACTGTATACCCAAATTTCCAAAACAAAGAAAATTTAGAATATACATTTTGAGAATGGAGATGACCCAAGAACGGTACAACAAACTTATAAATGATGCTTATGATGGTTCTGTTCAAATAGATAAAGAAAATTGGAAGCGAGGTGCCACCTCATTGCTCGTGCCGTGCGGTATGAAGCATTGCTTGATTTATTTTTTTGGTAACACACATGAACTCAGTTTTCTTAATAAATTTTTGTTCTTATTGCGATAAGAGCCCACAAGTGTTTTAATATAGATGGATGATATGATATTGTTACGCCACGTATGTGCCGGACGAAGAAGGAAAAAGAAGCAAGGAGGGTGGAAGAAGAAGATCATCATCATCTGCTTGCGCCGATACGGCTCGTCCCTCGAACCGTGTATCAATAAACCCCCAGACGCCTACTGAGGTCGTAACAGAGTGGTGGAAGGTGCTGGGTATAGGAACCAACGACGGGACCGCTACCCCTCGGATTTCGCCGGAGTCGTCGCCTCGCCGGCCTGCCTCCTTCTTTGGCCATCATGCCTGACGAAACAGAAAGCTCGGGAACCAGTCCCCAGCAGTTCTTGGCCGTATCACAGAGAGCCACGAACCTTCTCCGGGAGGGCCAACGACGACGTGGACTCATGGCTCAAACATTTCAAGCGAGTAAGCAACTGCAACAAATGGGATGCTGCCTCCCAACTGTCACGCGTTGTTTTCTACCTCACTGATGTTGCCCTCGTTTGGTATGAGAACCATGAAGATATTCTGACAACATGGGAACGCTTTGTTGAAGAAATCAAGAAGTGTTTCGGCAACTCAGCTGCAAAAAAGAAGCTTGCCGAGCAGAGCCTTGCACAGAGGGCCCAGCTATCCGGTGAGACCTGCACCGTGTATACTGAAGAGATTTTGAGGCTGTGTAGGGAAGTCGATTCCAGCATGTCGGAAGAGGACAAGGTGGGGCATTTGCTGAAGGGAATTGCAGAAGATGTTTACAACTTCCTTATTAGCAGGGAAAGCCTGACTTCAGTGTCTGACGTTGTACGGCACTGCCGCACGTTTGAAACCCTGAAGCAGCGCAGAATAGCGCCTAAGTTTGGTCGTCTGGCAAATGTCACCTCAGTAGCCAGCATAGAAGCGGCCTCAACTGTTGACCCTTTCGGCAACCATCCGCCAATTGTTCGGGAAGAGTACTCAGACATGGCGAAATGACACGTGAACGGGCAGCTGCCACGTCTCCATCCTATTTCCCGCAGGACACCACTGCCCCACAGCTTACAGTTTATGAACATCCATCCGTCAACGCAACGGAGGTTGCAGGGCCTCGGCGTATTCAGCAGTCAAGTCCGGCTTTTTACGAGCGATCACAGTACCCTCAACGTTTCCGTTCCGTACGCTCATACCACCCACCGACAACTGATTTCATTGAGTCTCGGGCTTACGCGAACGCTCGCAGACGTGAACACTTCGAAGAACGGCGACGACCTCGTCCTGCGCCTGTGTGCTACAACTGTGGTCTGACTGGTCACATATCGAGGTATTGCGATCGTTCGCGCATACCACGCTATGATCAGTGGACAAGCTTGACCGATAAACCTGCTGTCCCACCTTTTCAAGGACACTGGCCCACCGACTCAAGACCCGGCAGCAGCTCCTGGCACGGACACTGGCGCAATAACTCCCCTGCCTCTGATCGAAGTGTGACGCCACCTCCTGCGCCTCGATCCCACCGGTCTCCATCGCCACGGCGCCGCCCATCGTCACCACACCAGGAAAACTAAACAGTGCGGCCGATGGGGGTGAGGTCGCTGGTGACTTGCTGCAAAACGAAATACCCCCGTCTGTGTTGATGTTCAAGAACAAGGTAGAAGTTTTTGTTGATGGTGTGTGTACGATGGCTTTGGTGGACACTGGTGCTACAGTTTCGATTATGAGTGCTGCTTTTAAACACCGTTTAGGACAAAAGGTGATGTTTTTGTGGGAGAAGGCAACAACATTCTGTGGCGTTGGTGGTAACTCGCTGTGTCCCATTGGTGTCTGTACCGCAGAAGTGTGCTTGGGTGATCAAGTGTTTGTCACAGAGTTTAGGATTCTTCCAAGGAGCACACACGACATAATCCTGGGGATTGACTTCCTTCGAATGTGTGGCGCCACTGTTGATTGTAGAAATGGTAGGTGTACATATGTGATGCTGCCCCTGGAGAACTATTAGAGAATTCAGACAGGGAGCACGGTGCGCTCCGGGTCAGTGAAGATAGCATTGTGCCGGCATTCTCTGCAGTATGTGTTCCTGTATACTCTTCACGCATTGAAAACAATGACAGTGCGTTCGACGCATTGGTGGAGCCCTTTCATCTCAGTTGCATTAAGAAGAACACATTGGTGCCGCATTGCATAGTGTCACTCGTTCAAGGACGCACAGGACTATGGGCGGTAAACTGTTCAGCTGAGTCGGTGGTTCTACCAGGAGGACTGAAGCTTGCCAAGTTCAAAACATACTCACCGATGGCAGTGGCTGCCCTCAGTGATGCTCCAGGTGGGGCCTCAGCCAATACTTCTACGGCCGATTCAAAACTCTTACCTATGATCGACAAGTCACTTACTACTGACAAACGCCGCATGCTTCTGGGACGTTTTGTCAAAATACGTGACGATTTTCGATTTTTCCCATGACCATGCGCCCTCGATTCCCGCGTCTCGGATTCTCCACAGGATAAACACGGGAACAGCACAGCCCATCCGCCAGAAACCCTACCGAGTGTCGCCGTCTGAGCGCAAGATAATTGATGAACAAGTGCGTGATATGCTGCAGAAGGGTGTCATTCGAGAATCATCGAGTCCTTGGGCGGCTCCCGTGATTCTAGTCAAAAAGAAGGATGGTACCTGGAGATTCTGTGTGGACTATCGCCGTCTAAACTCCGTCACAAGAGAGATGTCTACCCTCTCCCACGCATTGATGACGCTCTAGACTGCCTCCATTCAGCATCCTACTTTTCGTCCATAGACTTACGCTCAGGCTATTGGCAAATACCTGTGCATTCAATGGACAAAGAAAAGACGGCTTTCGTTACTCCGGACGGACTATATGAATTTAACGTGATGCCTTTTGGTCTATGTAACGCGCCCGCTACATTTGAAAGATTCATGGACACCATTCTGCGCGGCCTGAAGTGGAACATCTGTATGTGTTATCTTGACGACGTTGTTATCTTCGGGCGTACATTCAGTGAACATAACGAAAGGGTAGAGCTGGTTTTGAAATGTATTCGAAATGCTGGCTTGGTTCTTAATGCAAAGAAGTGTCATTTCGGAGCTCGACAAACACTGGTGCTGGGACATCTCGTCAACAAGGATGCATCAGGCCCGACCCGAATAAGACAGCGGCTGTTAGAGCTTTTAAACCACCTGGCTCAGTGAAGGAGCTTCGGAGCTTCTTGGGCCTCTGCTCTTACTTTCGCCGATTTATTCCCGCCTTTGCAGAAGTTGCCTTTCCACTGACCTGTCTTCTCCGCCAAGGTGCTAGTTTTGAATGGACCTCCTGACTGTGAAACTTCTTTCAACCAACTGAAGTTCTTGCTCACGTCGCAGCCTATCCTGCGGCACTTCGATCCTTCTGCGGCGACTGAAGTTCACACCGACGCAAGCGGCATTGGCATAGGTGCAGTCCTGATACAGCGATGTAATCAAGTGGAACACGTGATCGCATATGCCAGTCGCACTTTAAGTAAGCCGGAACGCAATTACACTGTGACCGAACAAGAATGCCTTGCACTCGTCTTCGCTGTGCAGCGATTCCGCTCATACCTGTACGGTCGTCCTTTCCAAGTAGTTACGGATCATCATTCTTTGTGCTGGCTTATCAACCTTCGGATCCGTCAGGCCGTCTAGCACGCTGGGCCCTCCGGCTGCAAGAGTACAACTTCAACGGTATCGTACAAGAGCGGCAGGAAACACGCGGACGCAGACTGCCTTTCAAGGATGCCAGTTGATGCTACAGTTTGCGACGGCTGACGATTTCGATCATCTGATGCGTCCGTAGCACCAGCGTTCCCGGATAAGGCCACCTTTGAAACTGAGCAGCGGAAGGACGTGAGTTTGAATCCGTTATTCGTGATCGCACAAGCATCCACTCCGGAAAGCCGCTTTTGCGTCCGTGATGGTCTACTGTACAAGAAATCCATCTCCGGCACCGGTTCCCGCTTCCTGCTGGTGGTTCCAGAGGCACTACGGTCATCTGTTTTGTACGCCATGCATGATGACGCCACTTCAGGTCACCTCGGAACGACGCGCACTCTTCATCGTACCCAGGAACGCTTCTACTGGCCACGTATGCGCCAGTCAGTTGAGTTGTACGTGGCCAGTTGTGCGCAATGCCAGGCGCACAAATCTCTCTCAGCAGCTCCGGCCGGACATCTACAACCTGTGACGCCTCCCAGTTCTCCGTTCGAACAAATTGGCATTGACCTGGGGGCCCTTTTCCGCGTTCATCGAAAGGCAACAGATGGATTGTGGTATGTGCTGACCATCTTACTCGGTACTGCGAGACTGCTGCCCTGCCATCCGCGACTGCTGGTCAAGTGTCGTCCTTCCTTCTCCATTCTATCATACTGCGTCATGGGCCCCCTCGCGTCATCATAAGTGACCGTGGACGTCAATTCACGGCAGACGTTGTCGAACAACTTCTCCTATGTGTGGCTCAGAGCTCAGACACTCGACGCCTTATCACCCGCAGACGAATGGTCTCGTCGAGCGAACAATTCGAACACTGGTAAATATGCTTTCTATGTACGTTGCTTCGAACCACAAGAACTGGGACGATGTCTTGCCGTTCGTCACATACGCGTTTAATACTTCCCAACATAGACCACCGGCTACGCCCGTTCTTCCTCCTCTATGTTCGACCCCCCTTATACTCTGGATACAATATTTTCCTTCTCTGATCGGGACCAATCAGAAATCTCCCTAGCAGAAACTCTTTGTCTCGCCGAAGAAGCTCGTCGTCTTGCTCGTTTACGTACAATAGCCTCGCAAGACAGATCGAAAGTTCGTTATGACAGCAAGCACCGGCAGGCCACATATATTCCGGGAGATCTCGTGTTGGTGTGGAAGCCTTTACGCAAACGTGGCTGTGCCAAAAACTGCTCGCGCACTACATCGGACCTTTTGTTATCCTTGACCGCCTGAGCGCAGTCGACTACCGCATCGCACGTCTTACAGCTAGCGGGAGACGCTCCAGAAAGACAGAGGTCACGCATGTCGCTCGCCTGCCCCTGAAGCCTTTCAGTCAACGCGACACTGTATGAAACGCGCGGCGCGCTTTGTCTGCGAGGGGGAAATGTTACGCCACGTATGTGCCGGACGAAGAAGGGAAAAAGAAGAAGCAAGGAGGGTGGAAGAAAGAAGATCATCATCATCTGCCTGCGCCGATACGGCTCGTCCTCGAACCGTGTATCAATAAACCCCCAGACGCCTACTGAGGTCCGTAA
>WOVY01010713.1:0-187047 GCA_013436015.1 Rhipicephalus annulatus
CTTCTGCCTACCATCCGATTTGTTGCATTCCGCGCCAGAGAAATCGACACGTCAGGGGAGCGCGCTTTCCTTATATATATATATATATATATATATATATATATATATATATATATATATATATATATATATTGTTACGCCACGTATGTGCCGGACGAAGAAGGAAAAAGAAGCAAGGAGGGTGGAAGAAGAAGATCATCATCATCTGCCTGCGCCGATACGGCTCGTCCCTCGAACCGTGTATCAATAAACCCCCAGACGCCTACTGAGGTCGTAACAGAGTGGTGGAAGGTGCTGGGTATAGGAACCAACGACGGGACCGCTACCCCTCGGATTTCGCCGGAGTCGTCGCCTCGCCGGCCTGCCTCCTTCTTTGGCCATCATGCCTGACGAAACAGAAGCTCGGGAACCAGTCCCCAGCAGTTCTTGGCCGTATCACAGAGAGCCACGAACCTTCTCCGGGAGGGCCAACGACGACGTGGACTCATGGCTCAAACATTTCAAGCGAGTAAGCAACTGCAACAAATGGGATGCTGCCTCCCAACTGTCACGCGTTGTTTTCTACCTCACTGATGTTGCCCTCGTTTGGTATGAGAACCATGAAGATATTCTGACAACATGGGAACGCTTTGTTGAAGAAATCAAGAAGTGTTTCGGCAACTCAGCTGCAAAAAAGAAGCTTGCCGAGCAGAGCCTTGCACAGAGGGCCCAGCTATCCGGTGAGACCTGCACCGTGTATACTGAAGAGATTTTGAGGCTGTGTAGGGAAGTCGATTCCAGCATGTCGGAAGAGGACAAGGTGGGGCATTTGCTGAAGGGAATTGCAGAAGATGTTTACAACTTCCTTATTAGCAGGGAAAGCCTGACTTCAGTGTCTGACGTTGTACGGCACTGCCGCACGTTTGAAACCCTGAAGCAGCGCAGAATAGCGCCTAAGTTTGGTCGTCTGGCAAATGTCACCTCAGTAGCCAGCATAGAAGCGGCCTCAACTGTTGACCTTTCGGCAACCATCCGCCAAATTGTTCGGGAAGAGTTACTCAGACATGGCGAAATGACACGTGAACGGGCAGCTGCCACGTCTCCATCCTATTTCCCGCAGGACACCACTGCCCCACAGCTTACAGTTTATGAACATCCATCCGTCAACGCAACGGAGGTTGCAGGCCTCGGCGTATTCAGCAGTCAAGTCCGGCTTTTTACGAGCGATCACAGTACCTCAACGTTTCCGTTCCGTACGCTCATACCACCCACCGACAACTGATTTCATTGAGTCTCGGGCTTACGCGAACGCTCGCAGACGTGAACACTTCGAAGAACGGCGACGACCTCGTCCTGCGCCTGTGTGCTACAACTGTGGTCTGACTGGTCACATATCGAGGTATTGCGATCGTTTCGCGCATACCACGCTATGATCAGTGGACAAGCTTGACCGATAAACCTGCTGTCCCACCTTTTCAAGGACACTGGCCCACCGACTCAAGACCCGGCAGCAGCTCCTGGCACGGACACTGGCGCAATAACTCCCCTGCCTCTGATCGAAGTGTGACGCCACCTCCTGCGCCTCGATCCCACCGGTCTCCATCGCCACGGCGCCGCCCATCGTCACCACACCAGGAAAACTAAACAGTGCGGCCGATGGGGGTGAGGTCGCTGGTGACTTGCTGCAAAACGAAATACCCCCGTCTGTGTTGATGTTCAAGAACAAGGTAGAAGTTTTTGTTGATGGTGTGTGTACGATGGCTTTGGTGGACACTGGTGCTACAGTTTCGATTATGAGTGCTGCTTTTAAACACCGTTTAGGACAAAAGGTGATGTTTTTGTGGGAGAAGGCAACAACATTCTGTGGCGTTGGTGGTAACTCGCTGTGTCCCATTGGTGTCTGTACCGCAGAAGTGTGCTTGGGTGATCAAGTGTTTGTCACAGAGTTTACGATTCTTCCAAGGAGCACACACGACATAATCCTGGGGATTGACTTCCTTCGAATGTGTGGCGCCACTGTTGATTGTAGAAATGGAGAGGTGTACATATGTGATGCTGCCCCTGGAGAACTATTAGAGAATTCAGACAGGGAGCACGGTGCGCTCCGGGTCAGTGAAGATAGCATTGTGCCGGCATTCTCTGCAGTATGTGTTCCTGTATACTCTTCACGCATTGAAAACAATGACAGTGCGTTCGACGCATTGGTGGAGCCCTTTCATCTCAGTTGCATTAAGAAGAACACATTGGTGCCGCATTGCATAGTGTCACTCGTTCAAGGACGCACAGGACTATGGGCGGTAAACTGTTCAGCTGAGTCGGTGGTTCTACCAGGAGGACTGAAGCTTGCCAAGTTCAAAACATACTCACCGATGGCAGTGGCTGCCCTCAGTGATGCTCCAGGTGGGGCCTCAGCCAATACTTCTACGGCCGATTCAAAACTCTTACCTATGATCGACAAGTCACTTACTACTGACAACGCCGCATGCTTCTGGACGTTTTGTCAAAATACGTGACGATTTTCGATTTTTCCCATGACCATGCGCCCTCGATTCCCGCGTCTCGGATTCTCCACAGGATAAACACGGGAACAGCACAGCCCATCCGCCAGAAAACCCTACCGAGTGTCGCCGTCTGAGCGCAAGATAATTGATGAACAAGTGCGTGATATGCTGCAGAAGGGTTGTCATTCGAGAATCATCGAGTCCTTGGGCGGCTCCCGTGATTCTAGTCAAAAAGAAGGATGGTACCTGGAGATTCTGTGTGGACTATCGCCGTCTAAACTCCATCACAAAGAGAGATGTCTACCCTCTCCCACGCATTGATGACGCTCTAGACTGCCTCCATTCAGCATCCTACTTTTCGTCCATAGACTTACGCTCAGGCTATTGGCAAATACCTGTGCATTCAATGGACAAAGAAAAGACGGCTTTCGTTACTCCGGACGGACTATATGAATTTAACGTGATGCCTTTTGGTCTATGTAACGCGCCCGCTACATTTGAAAGATTCATGGACACCATTCTGCGCGGCCTGAAGTGGAACATCTGTATGTGTTATCTTGACGACGTTGTTATCTTCGGGCGTACATTCAGTGAACATAACGAAAGGGTAGAGCTGGTTTTGAAATGTATTCGAAATGCTGGCTTGGTTCTTAATGCAAAGAAGTGTCATTTCGGAGCTCGACAAACACTGGTGCTGGGACATCTCGTCAACAAGGATGGCATCAGGCCCGACCCGAATAAGACAGCGGCTGTTAGAGCTTTTAAACCACCTGGCTCAGTGAAGGAGCTTCGGAGCTTCTTGGGCCTCTGCTCTTACTTTCGCCGATTTATTCCCGCCTTTGCAGAAGTTGCCTTTCCACTGACCTGTCTTCTCCGCCAAGGTGCTAGTTTTGAATGGACTCCTGACTGTGAAACTTCTTTCAACCAACTGAAGTTCTTGCTCACGTCGCAGCCTATCCTGCGGCACTTCGATCCTTCTGCGGCGACTGAAGTTCACACCGACGCAAGCGGCATTGGCATAGGTGCAGTCCTGATACAGCGATGTAATCAAGTGGAACACGTGATCGCATATGCCAGTCGCACTTTAAGTAAGCCGGAACGCAATTACACTGTGACCGAACAAGAATGCCTTGCACTCGTCTTCGCTGTGCAGCGATTCCGCTCATACCTGTACGGTCGTCCTTTCCAAGTAGTTACGGATCATCATTCTTTGTGCTGGCTTATCAACCTTCGGGATCCGTCAGGCCGTCTAGCACGCTGGGCCCTCCGGCTGCAAGAGTACAACTTCACGGTATCGTACAAGAGCGGCAGGAAACACGCGGACGCAGACTGCCTTTCAAGGATGCCAGTTGATGCTACAGTTTGCGACGCTGACGATTTCGATCATCTGATTGCGTCCGTAGCACCAGCGTTCCCGGATAAGGCCACCTTTGAACTGAGCAGCGGAAGGACGTGAGTTTGAATCCGTTATTCGTGATCGCACAAGCATCCACTCCGGAAAGCCGCTTTTGCGTCCGTGATGGTCTACTGTACAAGAAATCCATCTCCGGCACCGGTTCCCGCTTCCTGCTGGTGGTTCCAGAGGCACTACGGTCATCTGTTTTGTACGCCATGCATGATGACGCCACTTCAGGTCACCTCGGAACGACGCGCACTCTTCATCGTACCCAGGAACGCTTCTACTGGCCACGTATGCGCCAGTCAGTTGAGTTGTACGTGGCCAGTTGTGCACAATGCCAGGCGCACAAATCTCTCTCAGCAGCTCCGGCCGGACATCTACGACCTGTGACGCCTCCCAGTTCTCCGTTCGAACAAATTGGCATTGACCTGGTGGGCCCTTTTCCGCGTTCATCGAAAGGCAACAGATGAATTGTGGTATGTGCTGACCATCTTACTCGGTACTGCGAGACTGCTGCCCTGCCATCCGCGACTGCTGGTCAAGTGTCGTCCTTCCTTCTCCATTCTATCATACTGCGTCATGGGCCCCCTCGCGTCATCATAAGTGACCGTGGACGTCAATTCACGGCAGACGTTGTCGAACAACTTCTCCGTATGTGTGGCTCAGAGCTCAGACACTCGACGCCTTATCACCCGCAGACGAATGGTCTCGTCGAGCGAACAATTCGAACACTGGTAAATATGCTTTCTATGTACGTTGCTTCGAACCACAAGAACTGGGACGATGTCTTGCCGTTCGTCACATACGCGTTTAATACTTCCCAACATGAGACCACCGGCTACAGCCCGTTCTTCCTCCTCTATGTTCGACCCCCCCCGTTATACTCTGGATACAATATTTTCCTTCTCTGATCGGGACCAATCAGAAATCTCCCTAGCAGAAACTCTTTGTCTCGCCGAAGAAGCTCGTCGTCTTGCTCGTTTACGTACAATAGCCTCGCAAGACAGATCGAAAGTTCGTTATGACAGCAAGCACCGGCAGGCCACATATATTCCGGGAGATCTCGTGTTGGTGTGGAAGCCTTTACGCAAACGTGGCTTGTGCCAAAAACTGCTCGCGCACTACATCGGACCTTTTGTTATCCTTGACCGCCTGAGCGCAGTCGACTACCGCATCGCACGTCTTACAGCTAGCGGGAGACGCTCCAGAAAGACAGAGGTCACGCATGTCGCTCGCCTGAAGCCTTTCAGTCAACGCGACACTGTATGAAACGCGCGGCGCGCTTTGTCTGCGAGGGGGGAAATGTTACGCCACGTATGTGCCGGACGAAGAAGGAAAAAGAAGCAAGGAGGGTGGAAGAAGAAGATCATCATCATCTGCCTGCGCCGATACGGCTCGTCCCTCGAACCGTGTATCAATAAACCCCCAGACGCCTACTGAGGTCGTAACAATATATATATATATATATATATATATATATATATATATATATATATATGGAAAAGGTATATCTGATTCAAAAAGGTATATAACATATAACAGCTGTATCTTGCCGGTACTTAGCTATGGAGCAGAAACCTGGAGACTTACAAAGAGGGTTCAGCTTACATTGAGGACGACGCAGCCATGGTAGGTGTAACCTTAGGAGACAAGAAGAGAGCAGAGTGGATATATATATATATATATATATATATATATTCTGAAGTTATTTTTTGCTTGTAAAAATATAAGCCTTAAACTTTCTGTCGATCCTGCAGCCTGGTTCTTGGCCAATCCCCCTTTGTGGGTATGGGCCAGTATCAGAAGAATCACCATCATCAAAAGACGAGGATGAGAGGAAGCACGATGACGATGGCTGTTTCTTGTTTACATCTCGAAGCGGAAAAAAAGGTTACACCCTCTCCCGCTAAAGGAAAACTGGGCGCTAACGCTTACACTGGTGGCGGCGTTGACACCAGCGCTCATCGCTGCGTTGCGCAGCAGAGAAAACAGGGGAGACGCAAAGCACAAAGTAATATACTGGTGTTGCCTATTGGTGAGACAGACGACTCCTATTGGACGCAGAGACCCCCTGCGAATTTTAATTATTCTACAACGCACATAATATATCTCCCATTGGCACTACCTTGGAGTTCAAAATCCAGTGCCTTATGGGGTGGCCACTAAACAGTTGTCCAGAGCGTGCAGTCGGTTTTTTTCAACCAAGAGGCTCGCTAGAGCTGAGGCGGCCTGTGTCGGCATTGGGAGGCGAGAGGGGGGACCTTAGGAGAGGGGGAGGGGACGTGCAGTGAACGTGAAAACGCCGCACGGAGGAATGCCTAGAGGAGGGAGAGGGGGAGTGAGAGTAGAATAGCAAATGCTGCCTGCATGATCTGCATGGGCATTGCGAGGTGAAGGAGGGGAAGCGTAGGAGAGAAGAGAGGGGACGCGCATGCGCAGTAACGGTGGTCACGCCGGATTGAGCTTCACCCTAAGCTGCTTCTCACTAAAATGGCGGGTGCAACAGGTCTCGTATACAGTGGCTACAAAGGTTAGCCCTTCTGTAAAAAGAATGTTGGGGGCACGCGCCTTTCGCCTTTTTGTCCATCACGTACTGAGTTAACTGAGAAACGGGAACGATTCAGAAAGTGACGCCGAAGAAAGAATGCAACGGAGTGGTAAAATCATGTCAAGAGGACCATGACCTGAACGGACACTGTTCATAGTGCCTGTCTCGCCTACTCTCTCAGAGGTGCGGGTCGTATGCTCAGGTTATCCCTGCCACCAGGCTTTATTAAGCGAACACTTCGTGTCTTGTCCTTGCGCTCGTATATATACTCTTGCGCATGGACATGGTATCGTGGGAGCTATACGGGCCCGCACTGCACCAAACTACCGCGCGACCCAAGCGTGGGGCTCTGTCTGACGATGACTAATGGTCGCCGAATGTGAAGACACGCCCGCTGTGCGCCGCCAACGCGAGCAAGTACGCTACAGCTGGAGGCAGGCAGCGAGTAAAGTGTGTGCAATCCCCTGTCGACGAGCTTACAAAACGCAGACGCTTCGGCTTGTTCGGCTTAGACGTGTTACGCGGGTTCAGGCAGCTGGGGCAAGAAACCCTGCAAGTCTCTACATGACAGCTAGCAGAAGTGACGCTAAGAACTTCATCGTTCCTATAGCGTTGTAATCCTTTCTTTTCTTTTTTTCCCGCTATGTTTTTGGGGGTGCTTCTGTTATGAACTCTGCAATGGTGTTGATTGGTATACGAAGAACTACTGGTCTTCATATTGGTAACAGTGAGTTCTGTATTTCTGACTCGCTCTTTTTTTGTCCTTGAGAAGAAGTTTGTAGCAAATCGCCTCTCGAGATTAGGTAAACTTTTAACAACCCACGTTGGTGTAATTGAGCTACATGAGGCCTCCACATCCCAAGTGCACGTGGCCGCCGTCTCCCAACATGTTACCCAGTGCATACTAACCATATTTAAGTCGTTTGTAATTAATGTGCCTACGGACAGCCGCAATAACTTTGCGCTTGTGAACGCAAAAACGGGCTAATAATAATAAGTTTAAAATGAAGATAATTTATACACGACAAAGTACGAACTAAGAATATATGGAAAAAGTAGGAAACGTGAAGTTAGTACAACAGTGCATAATACGGTACCAAAATGAAGTTAGCACAATCATAACTGTGCTGCCTATAATACAAATCACGAGGCAAGATGAAAAACAAAGATGAAGCAAATGACTTGTAATATATGAATGACACGCTGGTGAAACAGCTTATACACAAATTAAAAGAAATGACTGTGACGTATACATAAAAAACATCCAAATCACCATAAGAATTACTGAAACACTGTGTCACGTGGGTGATTATTACTGCTATTATTATTATTATTATTATTATTATTATTATTATTATTATTATTATTATTATTATTATTATTATTATTATTATTATTATTATTATTATTAAAGTAGTCGTCTAGTTGGAAGGAAGCAGGCGCACACATATCGCTTGGAACTAAATCCCACTCTTTTTCAGGAAATAAAAAAGAATCTGAGCTTCAGAGCACTCCACCCGAAAAAAAGTTCCACTCAGGAGGTTATTAATAAAAGCTTGTTAATCCCAAGGGCAAACACGACTGCATGCTGGTACTGCTATCTAAAATACTGTACTGTAATGCGCCACGACCACGCTGTGAAGCTGTCGCAGTGGAATTACTAAAGGGAAATGGAGTTTTGCACTACACATTACCATTAGAACGTGCCACGTTGGTACGGAGGCTACCGCGTGCTTGAAAAAATGCGTAACCATACCGCTTATAGGCGAAGGTGAAATGCAGTACGTCAAATGAAACCCGATCAGCAGCAAGCCATCGTGATGGTATACAATTATAACCATGGACAGGCACGCATGTATTCGCAGGGCTGCCGAACAGGACGCGCGCGCCTGTTAATAGTGATAACTAGACGGTGCGCATTACACCATCACGAAGGCTTGCCGCTGTTCGGGTTTCATTTGACGCTTACAGTACAGTGCTCAACTAAGCTGTCTATAACGACAGAGCGTCGTGCGCAAAATAGCACGGGCGACATCTGCAGTCGCAAATACGCCACATCTGAGCATGCGCGGCGCCAGTGATGTGCCTGCCTCGCAATACTAATCCCTGTTTGTCGCCGCGGAAGTAACAACCGCCTTGGCCGTCGAAAGCGCTCTCAGCGATTTTGCGAAGAAACAAAAAAAAACAAGAAAGACAATGCAAAGCCATTGTCGCTGTGATATGATATCACGAAGCGAGAATATTTTTTGTTGTTGTTTTATTTCGATTTTGTAATGTTGACGGCGCTTCGACGGCCAAAGCAGCCATCGTGGCCGCGGAGATAAAGAAGGCTGGAAACTGCAGGGCAGGCACATCAGTGGCGCCACGCATGCTCAGATGTGGCGTATTTGCGACTGCAGATGTCGCTCGTGCTGTTCCACACGCGACGCTCAGCCGTTAGGGACAGCCGAGTTGAGCAACGTACTTAGATGAAAAGAGCGACGAAAGGTATTCGAAATCAACTAAAGTACTATATGAGATTTCAAGCAATCCAACGCGGCAGGAAGGGTTTCCGAGCTGCGTCCGCTAAACCTGAGTGCAGCGCATAATATAATGAGCCTTTAATGATAGTTATAATTGCGTATATTGCAGTCTTTTGGTTATAATGTTTTTAAACAGCTCAATGACGCCTTTTTGCGTCAATAAAGCCAAAGAAATGGGAGGCGCTGTTGGCGATAGTGATATGACCAGACTACTTGCCATGTATGTCGGCAGGGATCGAGGTACAAGGGGGGAACTTGCCTCCCATACCTAAGCCGTACCGGGGGTGCCCCTTCTTCCACCACGATGTAGCACGTGTTTGCACCCCTCAAGTGTTCTGCACGCTCCAGAAAAGTGGCCTTGCGAACTGTTCTCGAGTTTGGGGCTCCTACAGACCTCAATTCTCCATAGACGAACGCCTTGGCTTTGTGTATGACAAGAATTCACAAAATACTCTCTTGTCATCTACTCATTCTTCTCGATAACTTCCCTCTCTCTATCAACCTTACATGCCCCTTCCTCATACCTGAAGGCGCTGAGCCATGCCCCTACGACGGCGAGCAGAAAGGAGCGACGTTGTATTTTTTTTCTTCAACACCGCTACACCGTTTCGAAAAATAAACGTTTCTTCCTCCTGCTCCTCTTTCTTAAATCACTGTTTCACTCTCCGTCAAGACAAGATCCTAGAAGTGCCCATGCTAACTGGTCGAAGTAAGGCTATCAGTTAGATTGCTTGCATATATGGCGGTGAGCATAAGCTTACAAATTGAATTACCGGTACGTTGTCGCGCGTGCGCAAGCAAACATGTATAGATGACCGCTGCTTCTCGCTGTCACAGCAGCTGATCGTTGAGCGGCGCATGTAGGCGTAAGCAAACGTTGTCTCGTTTCAACGCGTCTCTGCGATAACACGACACCCAGCGTTAGGTACGCGAGAAGGCAATGCGCACAAAGCCATCTGCCATCCCCGGCCGGCCAGCCGGTGCATCTGCTTGCAAATCACCTGCTAGCTTGTCAAGCGAGTGTGCATCAGCAGGTCTGTGCCCAGCCGCGTGTACAATGAACTAGTGACGTACGCCACCACGAATGGGCGAGCTTGGTTGTGGAGCCCAAAGCTGGGCCCACGAAAGGCATTTCATCTCCATATCACTCACAGCGTCCGGCTCGTAGGGCACTGCGAGATCTTGCCGCACTTTGACTTTATACTGGACATCACGGCGACGGCGGAAATTGCCTGGAATGTCCTTGAGCATTGAAATAACAAGAGAAAAAAGAAACGGAAAGCACGTGATTAATAATATCGAACCGATTGTTCATTGACGTACCTGCGATACAGTAGTGGTGCAGGCTCTTCTCACAATCTGTTCATTGACGTAAATATTGTCGCGTATACTGATTCACTCTCGCGCATGCTCATCACATTCCAACTTCATGTTGTCGAAATTGATTGACCTACTCGCAAAAACAATTTAGCTTGATTGATATGTGGGGTTTAACGTCCCAAAACCACCATATGATTATGAGAGACGCCGTAGTGGAGGGCTTCGGAAATTTGGACCACCTGGGGTTCTTTAACGTGCACCCAAATCTGAGCACACGGGCCTACAACATTTCCGCCTCCATCGGAAATGCAGCCGCCGCAGCCGGGATTTGAACCCGCGACCTGCGGGTCAGCAGCCGAGTACCTTAGCCACTTGACCACCGCGGCGGGGTAAAAAAAAAACAATTTAGCTCTAGTGCTGATCGGGTAAGAGACGTTTTCAGCTAATTGCGACTTCAGGCACACCGTTGGGTAATGTTGCTGTGGCATGGAGGAGCACTCATAAACAAAAAGCTTCCGGAATTCGGCCCCAAGAGACACAATGAAAAAACGTTTCGTCGTCTCGTAAGTTCAGATGCGAACATGCATGCACACGCACGCACGCACTTCGTGTTTGGAGCTGAGGAGAACGTGTGCGACTTCCCTTTTTCGTCGGGCTGCATGATTATTCTACAGTAATTAAAAAAATCAATTTCAGTGGTTTCACATAAAAGAAGGAGACATCGGCATGTGTCTCGTTCATGCTGCCAGCGACAGAAAGCGTCCTGAAATTCCTCTTCGCCAGCTTCGCTTAACATAAGAAAGTGGCGGTTTGCCCACTTTCTACGAAGAAGATAGCGTATCATGGTCGAAACTGAAACTGAGTAGTGTCGTCCGCGATCTGCTGCGTCGGAGTAACACTAAACCTGCCATATAACCGGACACCTCAATTCAAAGCGATACATCAAGCTGACCTACGAAGTGCTCACTTTCTTGACCTCCACGCTAGCGTTGCAAGCATTGGCAGCGTCGAGATGTCGATGAAGAAATCAGGAGGCAACGCTGTCTACTTTGCGATGTGCGTTTCGCCGGTTTTAGGAGAGTGGAACACGAGAAATTTTCGCATCTGCATCGTTCTAGGAACGCGTTTAATTTTGGCGCCAGTTAATCTTTATTTTTTTTTTCTCGAAAGAGACAGGCTTCCAGGCTCTCATATTTCGTTCTCCTTAACACCAGCGTAGCTTCATGGCTATGGATGGGCTCTTTTGGACACAAGGTTGTACTATCGTGGAAGGTCTAGAGGCTCGTCCTGTGGTAATGCATTAATGCATTTTTCGCAGTGTCACTTGTTTTAGGAGCGAAGCACACCTTTGGGTCTCGGCTTGCCGTCGTGTCGTGTCGTCTTCACGTTGCACCATGAACGCGTAAGCGCAATAAAAATTTGGTGAATACCACTTTCCCCCACCGGTTCATATTTATCAGTTACAAGGTTCGTCATTACTGCCCAAAGCATTGCGTTTGACTTAACGGTGGTGTCAGAATTCCCGGCTAAATTCACTAAGGCCTCAAATTTCTTTCTGCAAAGTGATTGTGCGTTAGTGGGGCCGTTGGTGAGTATAGAGTAAAAACAAATACGCCCGCCGTTTTGTACTTCAAACTCCTGAGGTGGTGGCTCAGATGAGTAGTCTGTGGCCTCTTGGCTCAGGCCGTAATTTTGTCAACAGGGCCTCATCAAGTGTGATGCCCACGGGGCGGCTTCATGTTCTTCTATTGTAGAGAGCCAAGTACTCAAAATAGTTAACCACTTTTTTTAAACAAAGCTTTGATGTGGGAGACATTGGTGCACACTGAATGGTGCACCCGCCCCCGGGTTTGACGTTAGCGGAGCTGAAATACCGTTCCCCACATTCGCCTTCGCCACTATTCTTGCTTTTCTCTTTTTTTCTCCTTCAAGCAGAACACAAAGAGAAGACTATACTAGGCAAGTCCTCATGTTTGCTCACACAAAATCACCTTCCTCTCCTCGAGTAGCCTCATCCGACTTCCTCTACAGCTGCTGAATTAAAGGGACACTAACGCGAGAGAAATAGTGCTTTCAGCAAATCGTGTAGGCTTACCGTAAAGTCCACGTGGCAAGTAACTTGGTTTGTCGCCAAGGTCAAAGGCGAAGTAAAAGTTGTCGTAGGCCTGTTTTCCGAGCTATTATGTCTCTGACGGCCCCTCGGTTGGTACCAGTTTATGTTTCATTCATAAAAATGTGGTTACGCTGCCTTATATGGTGTACAAAGAGAGAACGTAGCAAGGTGTAATAACAATTACCAATCAGCCGCAGCCCATATACGAAATATACATTACGTTCACTTTATCAGCGACACTACAATGATACACCTACTTTTGGGTTTTCACGCGAAATCGTCAAAAAAGATTGCACTTTCACCGTCCATATGGCTTTTAATAATTAACCTGTACCGAGAATAAGCTAGGAAATATTTTAAAGAAAAAATGGTCTAAGCTGGTCCAATTTATTGCATACGTATTCTTTCAACGGTTTCCGCTCATCTAGGTACTCATTACTTAGACCTCGGGTCTCGCGCACTATTGACCAGCAAGGGGGGCTGCAAAAACGCGGCAGCCGCTAGCTAACGCGACGTGTCTATTATGAAGATTATTGGAGCGACAATGCGTGTGCAGTGTTTGTTCTTGTGTTAAGGCTTTATGAAGTCAGGTGTAACTCGCTGTTTCTTGTAAGAAGTAATAACTGAGCAGAAAACGCCCCAGTTGCATTTAACTCCATGGGCTCAGCGGCCGTTGGTTTAATAGCGAGTTTTAGAATAGCGTACACAAAGCTTTGCGTGCGCTATTCTGAAACTCGCCAGGTGAACAAGTTCTGTGTATCGTACGCGTAGATAGGGTGACACAGTGAATTAGTTATGAAAGGCAGCGAGGTTCATCGAAGAAAACATTTCATCCATCTATTCAACCCACGAAGCTACTACGATGTAAACGAGTAAGTTTGAATCCAGCCGTGTGCCCAGATATGGGTGCACGTTAAAGAACCCCAGGTGGTCTAAATTTCCGGAGCCCTCCACTACGGCGTCTCTCATAATCATGTAGTGGTTTTGGGACGTTAAACCACACATATCAATCAATCAATCAATCAAGTTTGAATCCAGGCGAAGCTTCCATGAAATTGGAACTAAACTTTCTTTCCGAGGAATTCGTAAGGGTTTTCTTTTGTGACTTCCCGTTTCAGACGCTAAATCACAAGACGGCCAATCAGGTTCATTGAGTCTAACGTACATTAAAGCATAGAGTGGATCAGCTGCCAAAGTGAAAATGGGCTCCGTGTTCCGCAGTTCTTAGTGGAACGTTCCCAGCAGTTGCGTCTGTTCTGTGCTTTGCAGACGACCCATATTTATCTCTATATGTCGCAGTTTCCAACTTCGTTATCCATAGAGGTCTTCTATATGCAGGGGAAAACCTGACTCTTCGGCAAAAAAAAATAATAAAATAGATAGCAGGCAAGATAGTGGTGTCACACTTCCCATATAGGGCCCGTGTAAGCCCAGCCGCTCAATTATCGCATGCTCAACTTGAGCAATGCACCGTGCAACTGCTTTATCATTTCACTCCACACCCGTTTCTCACGCGTGAATGGTATCTTCTTTTTTATAATTATTCGTTTTATCTCTAAGCGAGCCGGCGACTTGTGTGCTTGAGGGACTCCCTGCCGAATCATGCTTACGACCTTGGCCTTCTTGTCAGGGCTTAGCTACTCGCGCATTTGCTCGTCGCTTCGTATTCCATCTGCCTTGGCACGAGCCACTTTGCGCCAGAGGAAGGCCGACACGACGCACTTGAACACGTGGCGAGTTGAGTAACTATGCGGAAGCAGTTGATCCGGCAGGACATGCAGCGTCAAGCTGCCTTATGGAATCGCTCCTCCATTCTGCATGTGCGAAAGAGATGCTGGCATGCTGCGTGACACCGGCTACTCCCCCTGTTCCACACTTTCCCTTTGCTATGCATTGCTGGTGGCACCAAAGTTAGCTGAGTCTAACTATTCCATGTTAAACTGAAATCATCTCATTGAACATGAACAGATGCCACTAATATTTGTCTCGTGAAGTTGGTACCAGACATCTCTATGTTTTCTTATCCGACCATTTCTTTCATTACATATTCGTCTATTTGTGTCAGGGCCTTCTGAAGCAAGCGTGGGTGTCAGCAGCGGGTTGTAAAAGGGGCACTTGCTTTCCCCCGAATTCTACACCAATGCTCTACCACTCCCCCAGCCACGGTGCAACGCTGGTTTGCACCCCCCCCCCCCCAAAAGAATATACTGCCGGCGACTATTGAAGCAACGATTTAAAAAATCATGGAGCTTCTTCCCCCTCCCCCATCCCCTTCTATAGGTCATAGAAAACGGAAGGTTAGGTCCAGTCTTCTGATGTCATTATTTTTGGTAAGGTCAAGCCAATTCAATTAGAAAGGGGGGGGGGGACAACGTTTAATCCCAGTGCTTCGCCTTGTCAAGGCCAAGAAACCACATGCTTTAACAATAGATGAAAAAATGAAATCATGGGATGCTTTTAGATCACTATGGCCTGCCTTGGACCCACTGGAAAGGGGGGAGGGTGAGTAGGGCTCCTGTGCGAACGCCTAATAATAATAGCACACCAATCCTATGCTCTGTTTCAATATTACGTTCGAAAAATGAGGTCCGCATGCTATGACGGAGAACCTGAACACGCGAGCTCTTCGTTTGACAGGCACGAGGTTTCCCATGTTTTTGCTAACTTCGGTAGTTCAGGGTTTACTCAGAAATGAGCACAGGCCCCATCAATCGACTTGCAGGACGCTTGCATAAAAAATAAAAACAGTACGTGTAGTATGTATATACCGTTGCACATGTGCATACTATTTCCCTTAATCTAAAAAAAAATGGCTCAGCCAATCACTCAGCAATGCAGGATCGTTGATCAGAACCACCAAAAAGTTGCAGCATGTACAGTCAAGAACAAGATTAAGTTTCTCTAATGCACAGTAAACGTTGTGTATAGTGTATACAATTATCGTGCGAAAAGTTGTACATGGGCAAGAGTGGCAGGTGCCTCAATTCAAAATTACTGATCACAAGCATAATGTAGAAAAATAGAACGAGGCGACCTATAGGTCATCATTGTTCTCGCTGCGTTCCGTTGTGTACGCGAAGTAGAGCGGGGTATAAAAAAAACGAGAAACAGATCACAAGTGAAAATATAGAAGCGGACTTTATTTATAAGCTGAGTAATCAGTGTGTTTTCGGTGTGCCTTTGGTAGCTTTTCTTTATAAAGAAAAGGAGCTTCTATGCATGTAGTGATCATGTTTCTTATGATGTGTCAGCGCTGGTAATTTTGTGTCTCTTTAGAAATATTAAAAGTCAGCGCTCGTTTGTCTCTGTGGGGTGGCCATGTGTCTTCTGCGCTGTTTACCAGAGGATGGTGAGCTAGTTGGTTCATACTATAAAAAAATATTAAGCACGCAATCCACATAAAAGTAAAGAAGGGTACAAGATAGTGGCTCAACTTGCAAGTGTCTTTATTTGAACAAAGCT
Source organism: Rhipicephalus annulatus (assembly GCA_013436015.1). Lineage (NCBI taxonomy): Eukaryota > Metazoa > Arthropoda > Arachnida > Ixodida > Ixodidae > Rhipicephalus > Rhipicephalus annulatus. The sequence goes on from WOVY01010713.1 coordinate 15,845, forward strand.
TCTCTTATATGTATGCAAACGTGCGCTGTTACAGTTGCGCAGGACATGGGCGAACGATTCCGTGCATAACACATCATGAAAGCAAATTATCAGAAAATTGCGCTTAAGATTTGCGCAGGGTGACAGGCGTGTCACTGATACACATATCTCGCTTCACATTTTCACGACCAATCGTAGGAGGATCCATTTTTTTATAAACGCTCGGAAATCATTCCTTCATATGCTACTAAACGGTAAAACCACATTATCTTTTCCTCGTAATAGCTGTTTTTATTTTAATATTTGTACTGCATTGCCGCTTGCACTGCCATGGGGGTCTAGTGGTTAAGGTACTCGGCTGCTGACCCGCAGGTCGTGGGTTCAAATCCCGGCTGTGGCGGCGGCATTTCCGATGGTGGCGGAAATGTTGCAGGCCCGTGTACTCAGATTTGGGTGCACGTTAAAGAACCACAGGTAATCGAAATTTCCGGAGCCCTCCACTACGGTGTCTCTCGTAATCATATGTTGGTTTTGGGACGTTAAACCTCACAAATCAATCAATTGCATTGCCGCTTCCAGGCACTGTGATTAATCAATCAGTCAAATGAGAACTTGTGCGCCACAAGGAAGCCAACAAAAAGTGGCCTTTCAATGCACGCTGTGAAGGTGGTTGGCCCTGTCGTATCACCGGACGCGATAGAAAAATGAGACATATACGCTCGAATGATTGTGTAACGCAGTGGTCAAATAATTGATCACAATTAGGGCAAATAAACGGGCCCTGTCGTTCTCCCGCTGCTCTTCGCTAACGCATACCCTTCGGGTAGCGCTATCACAACACAAATGAAATCAGTTGTCAGGAGAGTTATCCTACACAGGGAAGCGCGTGTGGGGACGTGATTCCTAAATGAGACAAAAGAAGATAAAAGTGAACCCCGTAACTACCTGCGTCAGGGTAGCTGGCTGCATGTTTCAGACATTCGGTGTAGTCACAATACACGACCTTGGTGTTCAAAGCTTTATAGTTAAATATTTGAACGTCAACGGCTCATTTATTCGTGGATAACGGGAACAATGCTGAGCCAAAGCCACTGTATATAATATCTGGGCTGTCATACGTCCCAAAACCACGATATGATTACGAGGGACGCCGTAGTAGAGGGCTCCAGAAATTTCGAGCATTTTGTGTTTTGAAACGTGCACTAACATCGAGCAGCACACGAGCGTTTGCCTCACGCTACGGCGTCGTAATCGTGTTGTGGTTATGAAACGTGAAACCCCAGATATTATCATCATTAAATTTATACCGTCTAGCTTTTGTATACGTGCCACGAGAGGTGCAGCCAAGCGCGCGGCAACTTGGACAGATTACGTGCTCCTGCTGGGCGGTTCGTGCGGCGACGTGGCCGGCGGCGCGCACTGCTTGCGTATAATTCCGTCGCTCGCAGAACTAACAAAGAGGGCAGCGTGCAGACAGCGCTGTGCACGGCGCCGATCCTCTTCCGACATCTTCTGCCGCCGCCGTTCCTTTCACTATAAACACACAGCCCGCAGAGTCTGGAGCGACAGCCGCGGCTTCTATTCCGGGAGCGGATATTCGGCAGGCGGCTGCAGAGAAAGAACCAGGAACCGGCCCTCAATTGCACCATGTTTCGTCTAGGCACAAACTGTGGCCCTGGCTTTGGATCGTTTAGAGCGAGCGACGCGATTAACGTTATAGCGTTAAATAGCTCTTTTAGCGCAAATTCTGGCGTCAGTGTCGGTGTCATTGGTTCTGAACAAGAAATGCATCTTGACCGAGACTTAAAGTTGGAGAAAGATACAAATAAAGTATATAATAAAAAACTTTCGAGTCCGAGTGAGGATCGAACCCACGCTTAGGGCGCGGCAAGCAAGAGTCCTTCCACAGAGCCTGCTTGGAAATAGTCATGCTTCCCCGCTCACATGGGATCCATCAGTCCCATAAGTTCTGAACGAGCTGACCCACTGCAAGGCGCGAGTTGTCACGTACAGCGACAATGGAGAAATCAACCGCCGGCCCGCACTTGGGGAGAAAAAAGATCGACCGACCACTTCTAACGAAATTACCTACCACTTTTATCCCGACGCGAGAGACTTTCCTCCTCAAAACAATAAGTTGAATCGAGCGCAGGCTTTGACTCTCAGGCTTCTGTAGAAGGGTTTGTATCCCAGCCCGGCTTTATTGGATAAAATTTATCCTAAGAGCCCTTTCTTGCAGGCACTGCAACGAATTCGCTAGCCTAGGCCACATGCTCTGGCGTTGCCCTTCGTAGTGGGCCACGGACCAATCCAACGAAGAAAACTGGCTATCCGCTATTCAAACGCCGATGTAGGGGATAAACTGTGGGCTGTCTAGAGGGCCCACGATGTGGCAATCGGGCTTGGCCTGACTGTTGCAACGTGCGAGCAACCCGCTGCGCGTTGAGTCGTGAACTTCAGGACTTCAGAATTGAGTTTCGCATCCATTTATTCATTACAAACCCGCGTTCTGTATACAGGCTTCAATATACAACATGTAATATCGCAGTAATATTGCGTGGTGCAAGCGTACACTGCCATCGGGCGCTAGAAATAATGACGTCTGGTTCAAAGCCAGTCACTCATTACAAAAAGCACACACATTATTGCACGTTTTCCCTTAAAACGACGTAGTGGGTGCGTTGCAAGTTCGAAAACATTTCATGCGCATAATTTCTCGTGATTGAAAGCGTGCTACATATTACACAGAATGCAGGCAAACGCGAAAGCTTCACTGACGCGAGCCAATTTTGACTTTATCGATTGCACTGCACTAATCCTCACTTTAAACTTATGTCGTAACATTATACAATACAAAGTATGCACCAGGTGGTTGAAGTACGCACGAAGGACAGGATATTGTTCTTACGTTTAACTCTTAAAGGAGAAGTTAAGCGAAGCTTAAGCATCCCGCAATTTTTTAAATCAGTATGAGATAGATAGATAGATAGATAGATAGATAGATAGATAGATAGATAGATAGATAGATAGATAGATAGATAGATAGATAGATAGATAGATAGATAGATAGATAGATAGATAGAGTGTGAAGTGTAAGATAAGCATAAGGTGGACTAAAGGTGCCACGCGACACTTTCATAACTTGGTCAGAAAACGTTCTCTGTACAAATGATGCCCTAAACCATATTGACCACGCCATGAACCCAAAGTCCGCGGCCATTGGCTTACTTCAGCATGGTGAGCTACATGTTACTGCGGCCGCCGCTGGATGCCACCATGTGCCCGCGCGCACACTCTCGATCACATTGTAAGTCGCGCGTTCCAAGAAACAACAACAACAAAGGAACAAGGTGCTCAAGTGGTGAACGCGCTGACGAAAAGACGCACCTTCTTGTCCCCTTGTCACCACCTTGGTCCTGCGTAGCCTTCAACGTGCTCGCTGGAACGAAAGGAGAAAATTGGCAGATCCCATGTACAGTGGGAATTGATGATATGCGAAGCATGAGATAGAAATGTTGATATGTCACTTTGAAATCAGCACGACGTTACGATGTGGAGGTAAATAATGCCATACATGACTTTCGTGTCATGATTTTAACGTTTGGACGTGTTGTTTACCTTCGTAATCTATTCACGACACGTGATACCACATTTAGCATATGTGGAACTAGAGAAACGGCCGCGAGCACGCAATGAGCGTGGTATGTTGTCATGTTCTTACTTAGCACGCGTGTCAGGATTATCATGTTTGCACCAGCCATATTTTTCGTCATCCACTGACGTAAATTCACCGCGAATTTGGTATATGTGGAACTAGCAAAACGGCCGCAAGCGCATCATGAAGGGCCCAATATACTCCATTGTAGTGTTGACGCGCACGCACGCTGGGCACAGCGACGCTACGTTAGCAAAACCCGAGCACTCTATAGTCTGACGCCAAGCGCGACCAGCGTCCGTTGGCGCTGCCCGACGGCAACCGGCGGGAAATGCGAAATGCTGCATTTCGTGCCGATGCCAAAGTGTAACATTACTATATGCCGATGCGTAACCCAGACAACACTGCGTCTCCCTCTTTTCGTGACGGAGGGACGTCGGACGCGCTGAAACGCGCATGCATCAAAGCAACGCAGCGCGGCGTCCACCTACGAATATATGGCAGGACCGGCGCCCGGCGTGGCAACGCCGGCGTGACGCAACGAAATAAGCGCCGGTGAGCACTCGCACCGCGTCATGTCGAAATGTATTGGCGCCTTGACTGTGGCATGTAGTCATGTTTTCGCATGCATGAAACGCATTTCTTGATTATCATATTTGCACCGTTCGCATACTTTCGTCCTCCATTGGCGTCACGTAATACCAAGTTTGGCATATGCGAAGCTAGCAAAATGGCCGTGAGCGCATCATGAGTGTGGCATGTAGCCATGTTGTTACATGACACGCATGTCGTCATTCTCATGTGTGGATGTGTCATTTACCTATTTCGTCCGTTCGCGTCGCGTAATACCGTGTTTGGTACATGTGAAGCTAGCGAAACGGCCTCGACCGCATCATGAGCGTGGCATGTAGCCATGTTTCTACATGACATGCATCTCATTATTATCATGTTTGCACCAGTCACATACTTTCGTCATCCATTCACGTACCGTAATACCAAATTTGGTGTATGTGATGCTATAGTGAAATGGCTGCGAGCGCATCATGAGCATGGAGTGTAGTCATGTTGTTTCGTGACACGCATGTCATTGTTTTCATGTTAGGGTCTATCACTTATGTTCGCTATGCAATCATGTCATACTATACCAGTTTTGCAACATGCCACGTGAACCAAACCATCGCAAGAGCTGCAGGACCATAAAATGTAAATCATAGGATTCATGACATACATGTCATGGTTTTCATGTTATAACAAGTCAAATATGTTCTCCATACAGTCATGTTGTGCCATACCAAGTTTGGTATCGATACCATTATCGAAACGGCCAGGAGAGCTAATAGTCGTAGGTGGCTAAAGAGATAGATAGATAGATAGATAGATAGATAGATAGATAGATAGATAGATAGATAGATAGATAGATAGATAGATAGATAGATAGATAGATAGATAGATAGATAGATAGATAGATAGATAGATAGATAGATAGATAGATAGATAGATAGATAGATAGATATGCTCAAACTCGCCGAAGTTCGCTAAGAAATGCTTCGCATTTAAAAGAAAGTGTTAGTGCGCAGCGTGCGACAAATCCTGCTAACTTTGCACGTACTTGGCGGGCTCTAAATATTTTTATAACAGTCGATTCAGGAGGCATGAAGCTCTTCTAATGACGCGCCATTTGACGATTACGTGGAGGAGTGTTGCAGGTCCTAATCAAGTCTTCTTAACGATTGACGTTCGCACCAGATCACAGTGAGTCTATAGACTTGTTAAAGGGACAATGAAGAAAAATAGTGTGTTGTTTTAGATTGATAAAGCGCACATTGTGAACTCTAATGTTACAAGTTTCACTGTAAGTTCCTAACTAGCGGAAAAAACCAAGGTTGAAATTTCGATTTTTAAATTTCGTGCCGTTATCTTCGCGCGTGAAGTGAGAAATTTCACAATGTATTTTTCGTACTTTCGCGACATTGGCTCGATAAAATTTTCTGAGCCTTCGAACGCCAAATCTAGGGCACCCACATATTACATTGTACTTAAATTTTATTGAGTAGAAATTACGTAGGACCCAGTAGACGCCTTGAAAAATGACGACGTCCCAGTGCTTGTTGCGGAAATCTCAAGTTGGCGTCTCCAGCTGCAGTTTCTTTTGGCACGCTTTCTCGCTTACCAAGTGTCGTGTCGCGACAAGTGTGGTGTTTTCAAGGTTCGGAAATCGCACTTTAGTAATATGTTAAAAAACATTTTGTTCTTTAGTGTTCCTTTAAAACTCAAAGAACTTTAGTGTTCCTTTAAAACTTGTTTGTCTGACGGAAATGCGTCGGACGTAGACCCACGAGAGCGGATCGAGTGACTAGTCTCTTCCTCACGATGTATCTGGGCAATCGCTATGGCACGGGGAACGACTGCCGCTCCAGCGGTCAGAGCATGTTACTGCGCGGCCATAGCGCATCGTTCAGTCCATCACATCACAGTTTCCCCCTTCTTAACTAATTCACCGTCGCGAGCTGCGCAGGTTATCTCGTTTGCTGTTTCGATTTGAAAACACCTGGCTGGCTCGTTTCATCAACACATACACTTGTCCTCTGTGTAACATGTGCACAAGCAAGGACATCCTATCACGGAACATGCTGCCCACTACCTCGTCTTGAAAGTTCTCGTATAGCCTGCGTGCATTGGTGGCCATTGCCATTAGTTCTCACCCGGCACGCTGCAACAGGAGTTGAAGAATGTAGTGCATCTTTTTTCCTTTTTTGCGACTGAAAACATTGCTATAAAACACAGATACTAAGTATGTTTAAATTGGTAAAGTAATTTTTTAAACCATATTCACATTGATTAGACAGTAGGTAGTCGATTACGAGAAGAGAAAATGGCTATCAAACTTAGATTCATATAATTTGTAGCCAGAGGTCCAGCTCGGGTGTACTATGCGTCAGCGATGCGGTCAAGAATATCAACCTCTCTTCTTGCAAGGCCTGTTTTGCCTCAGCGAGTCTTGTTGAAACTTCTGTAGTACTTTAGAGCATACAGCGTACTCATTTGTCGGACTCCTTTGTCACGCTAAACCCGAACCGTTGCGAAAGTGCTGTTCCAGCCTTTGTCGTCAAGGTGAACTGTAACGAAAACTTCGCTTCACAGTAACTTCTTGCGAGGAGATTTCGGCACTGAGCCACGGCGAGCTCACTCTAAAGTGCGGACTGCCTCACGTAGCAAGCAGGAGTTCAACAAAGCTTGTCTTCATACGTTTTCCCGAGTAGCCCTTTCAAGAGCGGCCACAGTGGCACCCACATGCAGTAACAACGTGTGAACATCTCAGAGCGCTTGTGCAAGCGCTCCCGTAGACGTTAGGAGTCACACGCTGCTGGACAGGGTTGCATGTCGGGCTATCGGTCGGGTAAAGGTATGAGATTATGCCGCCAAATCCCGCCCTTCTGTGCTTCGTTATTGGCGTTATCCACGTCATTGTTTGTCGGTACCACAGTTCTTCTTTCCTAATTTCTTTCTTTCCTTCTTTCTTTCTTCCTTTCTTTCTTTCTTTCTTTCTTTATTTCTCTCTCTCTTTCTTTCTTTTCTTTTTTTCTTTCTTGCTTTCTTTCTTCCATTCGCAATGCGTGGGACTGTGCCCCCATGCTAGGACGCCGCATCCAACTGACGCGTATCAACTGGAGCAGTTTCCGGCCATGTGGCGACGGAAAGTGCCGCTCGTCTCTTGGGATCCGTGGTGCACGGAGTCTCTAGAGCGAGCCTCGTGGCGGGCGCCGCAATGAGTACGGGTTGCTCCGTGCGTTGCGTGGGCGCGTCGGGCGGCGGCCTGCATGCGATGCCGACGTGGAAGAGGAGCCGCTAGGATGGGGAGGAGGCGGATCGCGTTTCGAGGCGCGATGGCGAGGCATGCCTTCGTGGCCAAGGACACTCGACGCGGTTCCTTCCGAGATAATGAGGAGCCGGGCTCTTGTGGACGATGAAGCCCATGCCGAGGGTGATGACGTCCCCGTACAAGACCCTTCGCCTTAATTAATTAGCAGGGCCGGCCGCATCGCTTTCGCCTTTACCCGGCGTTAGTAACGGCTGTTATGCAGGTGTTTAGCCTCTATTATCGCGTCTTGAGGAAGTATAACATTCTCGATGCTTGTATTTGCGATGGTCTGAGCCCTCGCTTCATCCACCCATGTTAGGAAACATAGGAAATTAAGTTGCTTATCAGTGAAACATTATGGCCGATGCAATTTTTTATAAATTCACACGAAAACTTCCTAGAAAGAGAGTAAACGGACATTTAATAAAGAAAGAGAAACCACTGGGTCCTTCGACTGGCATGGTTGAAGCACTTACTCCAGGACCCCATGAGTCGCTGCCGCCAGAATATTTCTCAATAAAGAAAAAAAAAGGTATGCCGTGGGACACAGGGAACACAGAAAGTCTGAGGTACACGATGAATCTGCCTCGCTACCGCGTGGCTATGCCTAAACTTTCAATCTTCCTACAATACTCGTGTCGATACGCCATTGCCTTTCTTTTTTATTCTTCATTGAGCTGTCTCTGAGGCTCCGCATCCCAGTTGCATAACTCTCCGCATCGTATCTACTGGTTGTGGGCATCTTGTCTAATGATAAAGGCATTCGAATGCATCTGTAGTCGACAACTGCTGAGAAAATGTCCACGTCAAAATTATGCTTGGTTGATTCCTCGTGTGCTGTGCTAGTTATACGTAATCATTTATTTCACAAGGCAACAGCAAAGAGACACCTTTATTATCCTTTACAACCTTTAGTGCATGGACGGTTCGCAGCAGGAGCTTAGTTGTTCGAAAGGTACATTTACGAAGTACCCAGTCAACGTAAAAGTGTCCCTAGAAAGAAAATGCTTGCGGGCCGAATTTCTTTGATGGCGAGCTCCCCTTCGAAGTCTCAGTTTTAGTTACGTATATATACACACACGCATACAGACGCAGCACGCACAGAAACGCGTGCAACCATACAAGACGTATTGTTGAACCCCCGCCCTACTTTCGCAGCGAAAACATTCTTGCTACACGCCTGCCTTGTACCACTGGTGACAAAACGTACAACCGTCATCTTCCTTGGAATACATGCAGCAAAACAACAAAAAAGCACGTGCGTCTGCTTAGTCCGCTTCGTCATTGCGGCTATTGCGTAAGTAAAAACAAGTAATAATTCGGAATATCCTTTCCACTTTCTAAGAATATGAAGGCTAAAATCTACTTGTGCCTTCTTAAAGAGTGCTTACCAGTGCAAAAGACAGGGCAGGAGAGGACAGGAGAAGAGACGAGACAGAGCGCTGAACTGCCAACAATTTATTTCTTGTGAAGGTATTCGCTTTTATACAGTTACCAGTCGCACTAGTCATGCGCGAAGCACAATGACAATGCATAAGTACATCGCATTGACAATCAAAGGAACAACTTTTCCTTATCGGTGAGCGCGACAGAAGGTGTGCTAACACAAGCATCTTTCAATGAGCAAATCTTTTCTGCCTCTATGATCTCGCGTGTGATACGATCCCTGCATCTATCAACAATAAAACATAGCTCTGTCTCGTCTCTTCTCCTGTCCCCTCCTGCCCTGTCGTTTGCGCTGGTAAGCACCCTTTATGATGTTATACCAACACGACCAATCCCACTGTCCATTGTGCCTTCTGTTGATCTGCAGTTGGAGTTTCTGCTGATGTGCTGAACATCACAATGATCGCCAAATACTGAAAGAATCACGTGTGTCTATTAGTCATTTACCAGCCGGGAACACGCAAAGGCAGTGTGTATACTTCAAGCTGTTTGACATGTCATAAAGAAATGTTTGTAAGCATAGATAACGAACCTCGTAGACTTGTTGTGTGGACTCACTAGCATCTACGTTCACAATGCGCTGGGCCTATAGGCTGTGTTCCGATTCTCAGGTAGCACGTCGACAGTCTGGCCACGCAGAGGAGAAAGGGAACTCGTGACCCGCAAGCACGGGGCGCGGGAACCCAAGTATCCTCTGTCGGGTCAGGTTCAACGCTCGAGTTCTTGTCCCAGTGTTTCTAGGACTTCATAGACTAGAGCATTAGAAGGGTAGACAGCGCCCTGCGAGGCCGGCACCTACCCCACACAAGATCCTGTGAATAAAGTCTTTTCTCTCTCTCTCTCTCTCTACGCAGACAGCTTAGAAGACAGCACCGATCCCATGCTGTCCGAGAAATGGAACACGTCTGGACGGCTTTTATGCGACGAGGCGCCACCTCGCGTCGAGAAGAGCCGGCCAAAATAAACAAATATAACTGCTGTATTTTCTGGCTTATTTTGTGTTGAAATGTAAACAAAAATTAAACGTTACTCACATTGAACGTCTGGAGAAGTGTCTGCTTGTGTGCAGACGACCATTCCGGCGAGTTCTGATCTATCTGAGTGATTCCCTGAGCCCCCATCTTGTTTGGACAACAAAGTATATGGCCTTGTATATAGCCTGCATCGTATTTGTCTACGATGCGGTCTTTTTGTAGCTGTCTATTTTGCCAAATACGTGATAATTGGACTGGGACTTAGGATGACCGCCGTTCATTAAGCTGTCTATTTAGCTGTCGACGGTAAGTATTGGAACACACCCATGGTTGCTGTGGAGGGTGGGCGCACTTGTTCTGTTAATCAAGTGGCTTCTGCTGTGCTGTTGGAAGTAGAAGAATAGAGGTATAGGCCAGCTGGCGATTTATACTCGGTGAAATGAAGCGCAATGAACGGTACAACAAAAAGAGAGACACAAATGATGATTGATTGATATGGGGGGTTTAACGTCCCCAAACCACCATATGATTATCAGAGATGTGTAGTGGAGGGCTCCGGAAATTTTGACCACCCGGGGTTCTTTAACGTACGAGAGACACGCAGGATGAAGAGCTTCGTCCTGTGTGTTTCTATTTATGTTGTCCTCCTCTATAGCGCTTCATTTCACCAAGTACGTTGGAAGTAAATGTGGAATATATGTATGTGATAGACGATTCGGAGAGGCAAGTCTCACGGAGTGTGCATTAAAAAATGCAACTACACAGCAGAGTTGGCGTGGTCTAAGTTCACTTTAACGAAAAGCAAATGGTTTAATAACCTATATCCGCGCTTTAGTGTACGCGATCGTTGTGCAACATTCGTTTAACTTGACTCTTGCAGAAGGTGCAGTGAACATAACTGACGGTTAAACAAACGTGAATGTAACACACCATAAATGTCCGCATGCAGAATGTATATGATCGTCTATATAAATTCCTCAGAAGTTTAACAAAACATTTAACAAAATTTTAATAAACACATTGAAGTCTTCAGAAATACCGCCCCAAGGCTTGACAATACATTAGCACCAAATTGAGCACAAACTTCAACAGCACATCATTAGAGTTTTTATCATATAGATCACCACATCGGCAGAAAATTCAAAAGCAGATGAACAGAAGTACCAAGTAGGCTTTCGCCTTCGCATTTCTGAAAAGTGCTAAGCAACTCAACAATTTTTCCAGGTGAGTCATGACAACCGAATAAAGCTTGTCAGCTTAAGTTATTGCGTTAAGTTAGGTTTGTTAGTTCTGGTGCGTGGTGTTGGAGTAATTTATCGTTCATCTCTATATTGCCAAATGTCTACGTTATGACAATGACAATATTAAGCAGCTTCTTGTGGAGGACGAAAGCATCCACACCTGTCTGCATGAAGGGCAAGCTTCTAGTGGGAATTGTGTGTTTGGATGCTTGTTATGTCGTAAGAGGAGATTTCAGTTTCTTTTTCTTCTTTCGCGTGCGCAGCGCCCCGAGTAGTGACCCCTCCCGAGAACACTCGTAACCGGACGGGCGGCCGTGCTGCCATGACGTGCGAGGTGACTGGCTACCCTGTGCCCACTGTCGAGTGGCGCGTAGATCGTGGAGAAGGACCGCTCAAGGGACTGCCAAGTGAGTGTATACTTTATAGTGTTTCAAGTAAAGTAGAGGGGTAAGTGTAGCTGCGAAGATTTGAACAAATAACCGTCTTTGTATAGGTCGCTTCGCTGACACTATGCACTTGACGTTGTGCGGGAGAAGCGCAAGTGGTGGGGCCGCCGTCTCGAAGGTCCGCGCACTCGCCGGCCGCGCAAAGAACTTGCTGCACGTACTGTATCCGAGATCCGCGCAGTTCCTATGATGACTAAAGACCTCCGGAATAAGCCTTGCACGCTGATGCACGTACAGAACGAACGGCGCGTATGAACGGGCCTTAAAAATGACGCGGCGATGGTACTGCTGCCTTGCGGATTTCAAGGCTTATGCGGGATGTCGATCATCATCACCATCATGGTTGCGGTTGACAGGAAATCATTGCAGATGAATGTGATCTCGGCTTTTCGCAATAGCACTGACTTAGAACAACAGCCCGCAAACTTGAAGAAATGTTGCGGTATCTTCGTAGAAGCGGTGGTACCGAAGGTCCACATGGCGTGGGTGTTCCCCACATCTTTGATCTTACTATCATATGTCATCGCATATATGCAACCGGAGACAGTATGCAGGCTTACGGTGGGATAATTCTGGCTCTGGTAAAATGAACCATGCTAGTTTCTGCAAGCAGCGTCTAACGTGTAGGATGGTCAAGTCGAAGAGAGGTACATAAATGTTAAACCTGTAGGATGCAGCGCCAGTCATTTTGTTGTAACTATATAGAGATGGCAGACTGGAGCGACTTGCATACTCTAAACACAACTTAGCTAATTGCCTACCGCTAACATCGGTGAAAAAGCTCGTTTTCTTGGGTCGAATTCACAAAGAACGAACATACTTCATTGTTCACAATGGGCCTGTGGTGGCGGTTCGGCACATCACAGGCATCGACCCATTGCTTTGTTTAGAAGATAACGCAGAGGACTACACATGTGACCGGTATTTCAATCTTGTTAACGATCTTAGCGGAAAGTAATTACGTCTATAAATGTACACTCTCAGAGAAAATCGAGAATTTGGGGAGTACTTCTGCCGCACAACCGCACGCTGATCCTTAGTCGTAGGCAAGTGTGCAAGTTACCACATGAGTGATATTCCAGCATGCCTTCTACTAAAAGATAGCAAGCTGCCCTCCCCGTAAGCAGTCAAGCCAGATACAAGGTATGGTGATGTGCGCGTCAGCCTAATCCGCATGGATCTGGGCTGGTGAATGAAATCAAAGTGACGCGCAAGTTACCAACTGATTTGTTCTGCTTCAGAAAAATAACGAGATAAACAGATAACTGATAATCGGAAGCTCACTATAGGTTAATCAGAATGTAAATACATATTGTGCTACCCTGCACAGGGGGGTGCGCGTAGACTGATAGGTAGAAAAATAATATGTGTTACCTGATGCTCAATGCTCGATCCTCCCAGCGGACAGCTCTCGCATCAGCGTTCAGAGCCGCGGCGGACCGGACAGCTTCGAGGTGACCAGCTGGCTGCAGCTGCTCGACCTGCGTCCCGAGGACACGGCCACCTACTGGTGCGTGGGTTCCAACGAGAACGGAGAGACGTCGGCCGCCGCCAAGCTCAACGTGCTGCCTTAGTTGTTGACTATACACTTTTCTTTGTTATACACTCGTACGCTTGTTTTCTTCTTTCATTATTTGTTTTGTTTCGTCCATTTGCAAGTCTCATTTCTCGAGAGATGTCTTACAAGTGATTTAGTGTTCGTATACTTAAAAGACCAAAGCTGCTTGTCCTTAATTGTCCTGACACGTCATTTCGTGTTCTAAGAGCTCGTGTGCACTCGTGTAACAAGCGAGGGATAAAATTTCTTGAAAAGGTAGACGAAGTTCTTTTTGTAGTCCTCCATGACAGTGGCCTCCTTGTCCAGGATGTCACGTGGCAAGGCAGCGAGCATCGCCTGGTCCACCAGTCGTGGCTGCTCATCAAAGCGCAGTGCTTCATACTCACTAATTCAAGAAGAAATAGTAAAGAAAGCCTACGCGGATAACTCTGCATATGGTGAGCATTAGACGTGTCGAGGGGGTGCGACGAGTTATCGCAGATTTCACGTGTGGCTGATTAGTACCGAAAGAATTTCCGCATTCACAATAAGAAAAAAACATACTGACGTTTATAACTAGTGTTGTTGTGGAAGGTGTACACAGACCTGAAACGTTTAGGGCATCAATGCGCTCACGGTAAACAGCGTTGCTCGCTACTTACGACCTCCAATAAAGATTACTTCTAGCTGAAACTGTGAAAACGGAGACCGAAGGGAGACAGCCATGGAGAGAACGAAATTGACATTCTTGACGACCGCGTACAACGTCCGGCATACTCTGCCATCTTACGGAACGATGCCTTATGCTCCATATTGCATTTATACCAGCGCTAGTGACGACACATGAACGTTCAAGCTGAGATTCTAGTCGCGTGTCAGTTCACATTACTCACTGCCAGCACGCTTCGCCACGCCTGCAGGATGCATGGGGGCACGATGTGCTTTTTGGCGCGCACAGATTCCTTATCGCAATGCCACGCATATCATCCTTTGTTTTTTTAATACATAGTGCTGGAACATTCTACCAATTTGTTATTTCTTTTAACTGTTACTATTTGCTGGCATGTGAGCCAGAATTTTTTTTCTCCCTCTTGTGAAGAATGGCATTCGCTTGTGCGGTGTATTTTCCCTGTCTAAATAGCGAAGCAATAAAGACCTTTACAAAAGTTGTATCTTGACAGTTTATTGAGGCGACACCATATGTGTCTCAGGTGAACCTGACTTAAGCTAAAAGAAGCGGCCTGGTGTACGAGATTCGCGTGACGAGCTGCATGCCTCATGGATCGGGGCGCGCAAGCTGCGCGTTCTTTTTTGCGGCCTTCGCGAGATTCAGTGTTCACGGTAGGTAAAGTATAGACACAATGGACGGCTTTAGCCATTGTGTCGTCTTAGGCGAATACTTAAGTGACTATGGGTTTGCTTTGGTTTGGGAAAACCATACTCATGAAAGCCCGAAGGCGCGGGTCCGGGTACACGGTGGGCCGCTCCCACGATGGGGTAGTAAGGTTGAGACCCACAGCCGCATCATGGGCTCTTTGTGCAGCCCAATGTTGTGATTGTAAGTGCGGACTCCTCATAGCAGAGCCCCACTCGGCGATGCTGTAACGGTGCCGCGTACAGAAGGGCATTCATAGAGCGTGTGGTGTAGAGTAGCTAAAGCGCCACATTTTATTCAGGAGTTAGTTAAATAAACGTCAAGATAAAGCCTGCGGAGAAAGGCAGGGTTACGGTACGTTTCCGTATGAAGTAATCTCCATGTCAAAGTCTGTACCCTAACTTCCATGTGGTCGGGAAAAAAACAACCCCTATCTATAGCAAAATGCTGGGTAATTCAATTATAAGTAGTTCGCGGATCTCCATTTATCAGATCTTCAGGTCTACCCTGAGGTTCTTCATGGCCTTTCATGGAGCCACGTACGTTATCGCTGAAAAATGCAATAAATCTATTTTTTTTTTCTTGTAGCAGAGAACTGCCCGTCAAAAACGCTGTGGTCGCTTAGTAGCCAAGATGGTGCTCTGCTAAGCACGATAGCACCGTTTAGGACAAGGTCTTGCACGAGCCCTCACTGCTTGATTTAGTTTGATTTCATTATATCCCAGTGACAACAATTACATCTTGGGACCTCAACAGGACACCCCTGACTAGATATCAGATATCCACTGTATTTCCGAAACAACACCAGCGGACATCCCTTGCAGGTCGATTTGGCTGCACTTTCCTAAACCCAGGGTTATCTCTTGCAAGTCCCAAAGAAGTCTCGAAGGACACCCTGTGTACATGAAAGGGAAATTAAGGGACGTATTTTATTCAGGTTGTTCTCTAAAAGCAGTCTGCTATAGTATTTTTTACATGCTCAAGTTTGAATTTCAGAAGTTCAAATCATGAATAAGTTTTCCTGTGATTTCAGATGCTGATTTATTGGTTATTCTGGACATGCACTGAAAAACTGAAATGTATTTATTTATTTATTTGTTCATGTACCTTAAAGGCCCGAGGGCATTACATGGGGGGGGGGAGGCGTAATATTATGCATACATAGAATCAACACAAGCACTAAAGTAATAAAAGGTTTGAACAACTGAATAACATCGTGCACTAGCTAAATAAAGAAATCGACTAAACCGCTCACAATGTTTCTAGCAAACTGCATTTTAGAAAATAACTAATCAAATTAGCACCTGAAAGCATTGAAGGATTTATGCGTAATTTGAACTTCAGTAAACTTGGTCACTTTCATTAAATAAAATTACCCAGATGGCAACGTATAAGGCTGAACGTCTGCTTGTACTGGAGAAACACTGAGCGAAATGCATTGCATATACACTTTTTATATAAAAACAAAGCCCAAAACATGTATATTGTGCGCTTTGACTAAATGTTGCATACATGCAAAGCATGTTTAAGTTCAGATATAAACTGGAATGGAACATCGAATAAATATGTATCAACAAAAGTCGCAGATACTTCAAACGAGAAAAAAAGACTTATATAACAAAAAAGTACATGACACGCTCCTAGGAAGTCATATTCAGTAGGGTTGTACCCATCCATGTCTCCGACTGATTCCCTGCCGTCTTGTGTTGCTTTGGAAGTGACCTGTTAAATTAGGAGGTTTTCTTTAAGCAAATGCACAGAACGCAAACACCTCTACAAAATGCTATTTTCTCACTACATGCATGCCATGCACAGAAAACTGTCAGATAAAGCAAAAATTATTGAAAGTAACAGAGAAAAACAAAAAACGAGCTTGCTGTAACTTCCACACATTCAAAAAGTGAACTTCATCTACACAACAACATATTCCCACATGGTGCACTGGCTGTGACAGCTAACGTGTTCTGGCACTGAGCATGAGATGACTGGATTAAGACTGAGCTGATGGAGTCACATTTTTATGGAGGTATAACAACTGATATTTATATGCGATTATATGATTATGAGCGATGCCATAGTGGAGGGCTTTGGCAACTTTTACCATTTTGTGGTGCACAGACATCGCACATGGGCCTTTAGCATTTTACCTCCATTCAAATGGGACTGCCACTGCGACGATCGCACCCACGACCTTCAGGTTCACAGCCTGGCGCTGTAACCACTACACCATTGCAGCGAATAGGCATAGTGCCATAGCACCCACATGCTTTCATTGTAAAGAATATCGTATTACCCAGGGGGTAAAGGTTAATATAAAGCCCTCAACTATGGCGCATACTTTTTTAGAGTTTTTGAAAGTGAAACTCCAAAATATATTGTGCAAAAATATTTTCTTTGACAAAAGGTGAACAGAGACGATATCGCAAGGTTGGCTGCGCGAGACGCCTTCTCTAACGTGGCACTAAAACGAACGGCCCACAATACCTACAGATATCCCGTTTTGGCACATTGAAAACAATGTACGGCAAGTTTGACGACTATAAACTTACCTCTCTATCTGCTCTGAGACTTTTCAGGGTTTTTGACGTCCATATATTATCGCTGTACAAAGGCTGAACCACGGAGCTCAGATGTAGATGTAGATGTAGATCCTAAACTTGTGGCTCACACCCACCATGGAGGATTCGCTAAGAGTCAGGTAGCTTAACAAAATGGAATATATATACTTAAATACTATCGAAAATGCCATTACAGAAATATAAATTTTTGTTAATTATTTCTGAAAAAAATTTGAATGAATTAGTTCCCACTAAAGGAGCAATAAATGATTGACATCAAAGAAATTTTTCAGTAGTCTACTTTGGTTAACTGAGAACCTTTTGGAATCGAGGCTATTGAGTAAATCTCTCAGACCATACCGGAGGTAGGACTCGCAGGCGTCACGCGTCGATCGTTCGCACACAGCTGATGAGAATAAAACGCGATACAGCACAATTATGGTGAATAGTTCTGCAAAAATTTAGCAAATTTGAAGTTCATATGTTGTAATTAAGAACAAAGTATTGATGAGGTAATTTCTGAAAGCAAGTATAACTTACCTTTTTTTGCCTTGTTTCAGGTTTTCAAGGACTTTTGAAGTGGCGCGGTGTTAGAAAGAACAAAGTTGATCGGAATTGCTGTCATTCACTAACGCACACAGCCTTCCCGTTTTGAAAACGCGAAATTCCAATTGAATACGTAACCTGTATGCTGAAAACATATTCGTTGTTGTTGGTGCTTAATAATTCTCACGGTATGCATATTATTATTTTTTTTACTTCATTCAATGATAACCTATGAACGAAGCAAAATGTAGCTCATTTTGTGAGATGATGGGCGCCAAGCCACAGTCACCATTACCAAAGCAGCACACAAAATGTGTATGGAAGTACGTTTTTTTTTTTGTGGACGTCCGAGACAGGATATATTTATGATATCTCTTCTGGGGCATATTTAAGTCAAATCGTAAAGGATGTTCATTTGCTATCCCTCACAGGTTCATTGATGTACGCGGGTGTTCGGGGTTGTCTCGAACGTCCGACAAATATTGTGTTTTCGTTGGGATTCGATTCATTGCATTACACGTGATCGCAGGCGAAGGGAAAAGCCATTTAAGAAGGCCTTCAAGGAGTCCTTCACCCCCATGCAGTCTAAGACGGCAGTTTAGGTACAAGCATGTCATGAACATTGTAAAAACATAGACTTTGTAATAAATCATTCTAAGCAAAATGTGAATTTCAACGAACCACCAAAGTACACATCCATTGTTTGTTACCCTAATCCCAATAGAGAACGTCCTGCATTAGTTTAGATTTCGTTCACATCAACGTCATGCACCCCAGATAACACTTGACCACTAGTATGGTATTGCGTTAGGGACATCTGAAGTGTACAATCATATAAATAGGGCAATTAGACAAATATCTTATGCTAAAAGGAAACCACACAAGTGATACAAATTTAAATTGCGAACATCAGTTTGTTTAGAGTTGTAATCATTTGTTACAGGCGGAAGTTTATTAGAAGCCACATGCTGACCGTAACAAGTTTGACAGTGTGGAACATTCCATATCTGTGTTGCTCCAATATCATATGTGTAGTGGGGAATTCGCAAGGCAATGATAGTGGGACCACCGCTGAGTGCGAAGCGCGAGCACGAGCTGTAGACACTGGACTGCCCGAGCATTTGTTTCTGTACCGGCTGTCTGCCTATTATCTGGCGTCGCTAATAAACCCCCTTGCAAAGTGGTGGAGGTGCTGGGTATGACTAGCAGCCATTTACGACCCGTCACTTGATAGTTGCGACGGTATAACAGGCCATCCCGTATGGCGAAATGCGTTGCTTGGCGGCGAAGAGCACGCGGGTAACCGGAAGTTGATGCGTCAGAAAGCATATTCAATAGCGAGGCGATCCAAGGGTCCTTGCGCTGTTCGGATGGCATGTCTGTGACGCTGACGGCAGAGAGGGGAAGGTCCAGGGATGATATATCCGTATCATCGGATTTCACGGGTGATCGTGAAAGCGCATCTGCGTCAGAGTGCTTTCGCCCCGATCGGTAGACGACGCGTATGTCGAATTCCTGGAGGCGTAGTGCCCAACGTCCGAGGCGGCCGGAAGGATCTTTTAGCGAAGCCAACCAACAGAGTGCGTGATGGTCAGTTACCACATCAAAAGTTTGGCCGTACAAATAGGGGCGAAACTTGTTTAACGCCCACACAATCGCGAGGCACTCTTTTTCCGTAACAGAATAGTTGGCTTCTGCCTTAGTGAGGGCGCGGCTGGCATAGGCGACCACATACTCCGTAAAACCTGGCTTGCGTTGCGCGAGTACTGCACCAAGGCCAACGCCACTTGCATCCGTGTGTACTTCGGTTGGCGCAGTAGGGTCGTAATGGCGCAGTACGGGTGGTGAGGTAAGGAGTCGGCGCAGTGTTGCGAAGGATTCGTCACAGGCTGCTGTCCAATTCGAAAGATCTGCAGGGCCAGCAAGGAGTTTGGTGAGTGGAGCGATGATGGAGGCAAAGTTCCGGACAAAGCGACGAAAATAGGAGCACAGGCCCACAAAGCTCCGTAGTTCTTTAACAGTAGTCGGCTTAGGAAATTCGGCAACAGCACGAAGCTTGTCAGGGTCGGGAAGAATGCCGGCTTTCGAGACGACATGACCAAGTATGGTGAGTTGTTTAGCCCCGAAGTGACACTTCTTCAGGTTAAGCTGAAGCTTGGCGTTTGTAAGGCACTGTAGAATCTTGCGCAGACGAGTGAGATGCGAAGTGAAATCGGGTGAAAAAACCACAACGTCATCAAGATAGCACAAGCAAATGTTCCATTTGAGACCACGTAAAATGCTGTCCATCATTCGCTCGAATGTGGCAGGCGCATTGCAGAGTCCAAATGGCATCACGGTAAATTCATAGAGGCCATCCGGTGTGACAAATGCCGTTTTTGGACGATCAGACTCAGCCATTGGGACCTGCCAATAACCCGAGCGAAGGTCAAGCGAGGAAAAGAATTCTGCACCTTGGAGACAATCGAGAGCGTCGTCTATGCGGGGAAGAGGGTAAACATCTTTCCTCGTAATGTTGTTTAGGCGCCTGTAGTCTACGCAGAACCGGACTGAACCATCCTTTTTTTTGACGAGTACAACTGGGGAAGACCAAGAACTACAAGAAGGCTTGATGACTCCGCGCTGTAGCATGTCGTCTACTTGTTCTGCAATTACCCGACGCTCCGCTGGTGACACACGATAAGGGCGCTGGCGCAAAGGAGTACTCTTTCCTGTGTCAATTGTGTGCACAACGGTGTTCGTTCTTCCTAGCACCGCTTGGGGAAAGTCAAACGAACGCTTGAATTCGTGCAGCAGGGTAACAAGCTGCTCTCGTTGAGCCGGGGCGAGATGGCTGTCAATAGAATGGTGAAATGCATCGGTAGACACGCTGTTCAAGGCAAAGTGAGGAACCAACGCGTTCAGCTCCATATTCGGCTTGGTGTCGAAGAAATCGGCAGGCACGATAGTACCTTCATCGATGAGCTGAATGTGGCCGAGCGTCTCGTTGCGGCGCAAACTGAGGGGGCACGAGTTGGGATTGGAAATAAATATCCCGGTAGTGTCTTGACAAAGCTCAAGAATGGCGAAAGGCAGCGATGTGTGGTGGCGGCTACCGAAGATGTCAGATGGCGTGAATAGGACGGTAGCGTCAGAAAGTGAAGCACAGCAGGCAGGGACAAACTGGGCGCTGAAAGGAGGAAGGTCTATGTCCGTCGCGACGACAAGGTTAGCCACACTAGATACGGCCGCATCAACAGAAGGCGCATCACCAAACGGTAACAGCTCCACTTCGGCCCGAGCGCAGTCCACGACGGCGTGATGACGTGATAAAAAATCCCATCCTAGGATGACATCGTGGGAACATGAAGCCAACACGTGGAATTCAATGGTGTACAACACGTCTCGAATCACAACTTTTGCTGTACATAACGCGACGGGCTCAATTTGTTGGGCGCTCGCAGTACTAAGAGAAACCACGGGAGAAAGCATCGTCACTTTACGAAGAGAGCGGCAGAGTCTCTCACTAATCACAGATATCGCGGCACCGGTATCGATGAGTGCGAGTGTTCGTACACCTTCGACGATTACATCGATAAGATTGGCGGGAGACAGGCGAGGACTTGAACGATTAGACGATGACGCAGCTCGTGCCTCCGGAGCTGCGGCAGTTAGTTTTCCGTCTCACTGGAGGTGGGGCGTCGACGCATAGGCGACACGGAACGACGACTTGGTGAAGGTGAAGGCGAGCGGGAAGTAGAACGTCTAGAAGTGAATGTTCGGGCGCCGGAAGCAGTTTGCGCATCGCGTTCGTGAACTTCAGGTGGTACGTGAGGCGCGTGGTATGGAGGTCGAAACGAATAGTCGGGATATCTTGGTGCGTTAACTGTGAAGCGCCGACGACATAGCCGTGCAACGTGACCTGGAATTCCGCAAAAGTAACATATAGGCCGGTTGTCAGCGGTGCGCCAAGGATTTCCGGCGTGTTGCTGTGGAAACGGCGCGGTGGACGGTCGCACAGGTTGTGGCGTATACATTGGCAGACGAGATGCAGGAGGCATTGCCGCGACGGCCGCATAAGTCAGTGGCGCGGCAACAGGCGTTGGTTGAGAGGCAGGCATAGGTAATGGCAACGCCTCGGAGACCTGCTCCTGAATAGCCTGTCTTATTGTCGGTGTTAGGCGGTTCGTTGGTGCTTCGGTGGTCGGCAGATACGAGAGACATGAAAGTTGTCGTGCGACCTCTTCGCGTACATATTCTTTTATCTGCTCCAGCAGGGAGCTGTCACCACCGACGGCCAGGGCAGCGAGAGAGTCGTCTGCAGTCGTCGACCTCCGAACTGCTGCACGTTGTTTCCGAATCTCTTCCAAGCTCTGGCACAACGTGACAAGTTCGGATACGGTACTTGGGCTCCTTGCCAGCAACATTTGATAGGCATCATCGTCTATGCCTTTCAAGATATGCCTGATCTTGTCATGTTCGGTCATCTCAGGGTTGAAGCGCCGGCATAAATCTATTACATCTTCAATATAGCTTGTGAAGTTTTCGCCCTGCCTTTGTGCACGTCCGCGTAGGCGCTGCTCAGCACGCAGCTTGCGCACTGCGGGGCGATCGAACACAGCTGCGAGGGTGGTCTTGAAACCGGCCCAAGTGATAAATTCAGTGCGGTGGTTTGTGAACCACAGGCTGGCGACGTCTTTGAGATAAAATGGGACATACTCTAATTTCGAGGGGTCGTCCCACTTGTTGGCGGCGCTCACCTTCTCAAACAGCTGCAACCAGTCCTCCACATCTTGGTCCTCGGTGCCACTGAAGTAGGGCGGATCTCGTTGGCGCAGGGTGGTAGGCACGATGACCAGTTGAGATTGGGCCGTGCTTTGCTGGGTGGTGCCTTGCTCGGTCGTCTGATCAGGCATTGCTGATGTAGTGGGCAGCTTCCGGCTTCGAAGTTCCAGGTTTGCGTACCCAGCACACTTCCACCACTTATCTGGCGTCGCTAATAAACCCCCTTGCATATGTAATGCTTTTTTTCAGATGCAGCTTTAATAATTACATGAAAAAGAGAGTTAACCATGGTGCTCGTCATTGGAATCAGAATCAAATATATTTTAATTAGTGCAAAGGTTACCTGTCGATAATGTACAAAAGAAGGTTCAGAAGTCAAAGACTGCAATGGGACCTCCTTTTCAAAGTAAGTAAGAAATATATGTTACAGCATATAAATATACTCATTACATAATGTAAAAACAGAAATAATGATTGAAGTTCAACAGAAATCAGACTAGGAAAAAAGAGCACACAATGTAGAAGAACTAGGACATCAGTAAATATACACAATGAATAGGATTACGAAGATACCTAAAAACCAGAGACTGAGATAATTTAATGTTTTAATTCCTTTTTGAAATTCACGGATAATTAGTGTTTTTATTTTGATAGCTATTAAATTCCAAACAGTCAAGAATGAGAAAAAGACACTTTGCTTGTATTTGATATTCACGGAGCTATGTGTACACGTATATGTCTTGTATTTCATTTATTTTGAACTTTCTAAATAGCTCTTCAGACGAATACACAGTTGGTAAATTTGCAATTTTCGTAAATATACTTCTTGCATAAATAATAGCCGCAAATGGTTTTATTTTGTGGTAGTCTACCAAAATCGAAAGACGGTAGTTTAAATTCAAGCTGAAAGGGGCATTATAAATATATATAAACAATTTGACTGCTTTTGTGATTAGATAACGATTCCGACTCACGATAGCTGTTATCGCATTTAACTTTTGTAATATCACTTTTACGAGTCCTTCCCGAAACAGTGATTATGAGAAATACACACACCCCGTCCCTTAATAGAATTAACTAGTTCTATCTGTGAGCGGCAATAAACAAAATTGCCTGTTGCAGAAACCTGCCTGCCAATAGAGCAAAAAACCACGGTCTTCGTCTTTTTTTGCTTTCATTTTCAACTATTAGCTGCCCATGTTCTTCATTAGTCTCACAGGACGCTAGCTTTGTGAAATAGATAGTCATCTGATAGAGATGAAATAAATATGCTGGTGTCGTGAGAGTAATGTATATATTTGATATCCGAAGAAGTGTAGACTGTATCACTTATGAACAACCTAAAAATCAAAGGTCCAAGAGTGTCAGTCGTTGGTGCTAAATTATTTTTTTTCTTTCTGATACCGTTTTGTTCATGGCGACAAACTGAGGTCTTTCTGAAAGGGTGCTTTTTAGCGTTATGGGAAGTCACTGAATGTCTTAGTAACCTATTTCATCAAACAACATTTAATGAGCGATGTAGTAAAAAAATTGCATGAAATCCACGGGAATTCCGTGGGCCAAACCTTTTTCGTCAAATTTCTGCAGCATGTATTTCTTCTGGTCGATGAGAGCAAGATCTCTTGAGCGATGTTGTAACAATACATATGAACATTTAGTTATGGCTTGTCAATAACAGAAATTTAGTCGATTGCCATTTATGTTCTCGAGGCCCGCGGCAAATGACTGCAACCTTTACACACGAGTGTCCATAATTTAAAACATCTTTTTTATCTCCTTTCTTATATAATGCCACTACACGAGCAACTTGCATTTTAGATGGCAGAACGCACGTTGAAATACACAAGTTAAACCCATATATCAGCGCTGAAGCAACTTTATCTGTTACATATTTACCAGGTCTTACTTGCAGGCCATCTTGATCACAACGGCTATTAAAGGAATTTTCGGGGCTGAGATAGCCTGCGGCGTCGATTCTCGTGAACATTCGTATATCATCTGCAAGGTATCTACAGCGAATATAGCTTGGAAGGTATTTTAAATTAGTTTTGAAGTTTTCGTAAGCGACCGACTCCATGGCGCTATATACACCATTGGAGGGGACCCCGAAGTGACCCCTACTTCCCTCACGTCGCCATGCTACGGTCAACAAAACTAGTTATGGTGACATCATAGCCGCCATTTTTTTGCCGCGTTAGTTCTCGGCGGCTGGTTGCGAGTGTGTGGCCGTGGCGCACGCTGAGAAAGTTATGTCTTTGGCGACATTTCAGTTCCGTTTCCTAATTGAAAGTAATTATTCATGCGGACCGCGCGGAAGTGCGTCACAGTTTTTGTGTGCTGACGTGGTCAAGAGCTGCACACGCTAGGTGGCGATAGTTGCGCCCAGTTTTTGGAACTCTCTCAAACCGAAACTGAAGCTGATTGATAATGAGTGACCTGTAATTATTTATCTGTCGCGTGCTGGAGCAAACGATGTGTCGTGTCAAGAGTAACAGGCCCCAAGCAACGCATTGCAGCAGAAAAATTTGAGGCCAAGCTTTTGTTTCAATATCCTTTAAGGCCCAAGAAAGCCGCACCAAGTTCATGTTTCACCGTTGCTTCTAAAAAGAGTGTCTTCACATTATCCTGATCAAGACATGCGTCAAATGGACATGGTCAGGTGTCAATGTTCCGGTACACAAAATAGCCGCTAAACACGCTTACGGCTATTTTTAGATAATGTAATGACAATGACAATGTGACACAGCCCGCCCAAGCCGCAACGCTAGCAAACATTTACCATTCAATTGCCACTGATAGTTTCCCCACCAAGTAAAAATTTGTTCACCGATTCTCTTCCCTTGTTCCGTCCAATAGGTGAGTTTAGTTTGTTCCATAATACATCTTGTTCTTGTTCAGCTTTTACTGTGGCTCATACCCATTGTGGGGGATTGGCCGATAATTCAGTGGCCATATCAAATCTTAAGAAGTTTTCGAGAAATTGAATGCCTTTATTTCTTTAAAAGATGAAGCAAAACAAATTAAAGTAATACATTTCTCTCGTTTTTTTTGTACATCGTTATCTAAGGCTATTCTAAACCACCTGAATGTAACCAGCTTTCCCTCATTACCTGTGCACATAAATTTCTTGAATGAAAAATCTTCTCCATTTTTCCAAAAGCTTGCGTGTCACCTATGACTTTCGACAACCTTTCTTCCCTTTTCTAACGTTTGTGAATTAAGTGCATTTTGTAAAATGCCATGCAACAACTTTGAGAAGCATCATAAGCAGCGTTTGCGTCAGTCGAATTGTATATATGGTCCCAAAATACATCACTGATATCCAAATAAAAACATCCAGGGCTTTTTTTTGTAAAACAAACTGGAATACACGCGTGTGTACCATAGAAGCATTAATCATATTACACCAGCATGCTGGCCTGTGGTCAATAATAGGGTACTAAAGAAGTGTTGTTGCAACCAGAGACGCAATATAATTTTTATAAGTCTGTGATAGTGTGCAAAAATAAGGCTGTACTCGAAGGGACCCGTACATTCCTTACATGTTGTGCCATGAAAACAAATTTTCGAGCTTTCTTGCATTACCGCAATACATATCTACGTCACTGTCTTCGCTAATGACAACATTATACTGATTTCCACTCGCAAGCGTAAGCAAGTTATCCATATGGAGGGAAGAAAGGCACGAATGTTGCCACATGGAGGAAAATAACAACCCACAATGACGACATAGCTGAAAAAAAAACAAGCGCTGCCTCGTAATCAGCAGCTACACAAAAAATCTCATGTGGAACTGCTTGGAAGGAGCTTTTCACTCATTGTTAGGTGCGTCTGTCTCGTCGGATTCACCTATAACCCCTGCATCGCGTCTACTGTCGCTTTTTAGGGGCGAAGCTCCTTCAAGCCTGGGTCTATACATTGTTGTACCAGAGGCATACTCCTGGTGCGGGAGTCCTTCTTCCCGTGGAAATGGAGACACGTCACTCACAGCTCCAGTAAAGTCTCCCCTTGCCAGCGCTACATTCCACGGAAATGATCTCCCCCCTCCCCCCCACCACCTACCCCGGGAACCGGTCTGAGAGAAGAGACTAAAACGTTATTTAAGGCTGTGCCAGCCCCATGTTTGAAGATTTGCCCCAGCCAGTTTGGTCGTACTGGCTGGCTTTGTTTCTATAACCTGCTGTACCCGCTATTTTCTGCTATAAACGTTGCTACCTGTTTTGTTTTAAAAAACGTTTGCCTCTTGTTCTGCTCCTGGACGAAACATCTAACTTCGACCAATGACGGCCACGTTGCCATTGCGGTGAGACACTGCGAAAAAGCCACATTCATAACAGTAGTCGGCAACCTCGGGATAAGCTATAACCTCGGGATACGCTGCTGTGGGACCCGTCACCCCGATCACAACGGCTGAAAAGTTGGATCGGATCCCTGAAAGTTCGACAACGATCGACCTGATATCAGCGTTTGGGTATGTTGGGATACACGATACCCTCTGGGACAACCTACACCAAATCTCTACAATGGCAAATTAGACCGGATCCCTGAAGGCAAGAGGACCCTCACGACCGTGGCTGTTCGACGGCAGCCACGAGTTGGACCATCGTCGGCAACTTTTTTTTATTAAATGTAAGTAAGGAGAGGTGTAGGCTACTTTGGTTGCGTGAGTCAACCAAAATAGCCGACACTTCTTCTTATATTCATTTATTAAAAAACTACTTTGGTTGCGTGAGTCACCCAACATTTACTGTTCATTTTGCCGGGCCTCTCTTGCACAGACAGATGCTAAGAGAGTGTTTTGTATTTTGTTGGATATAATTTAATATTCACCTACTTCAAACAATGAGATCAGTTTTAGAGTATGGTAGATACCAGTGGTAGAGCATCACAAGGGACGAAATCGCGAATGAAAAGTACCTGTTGCAGGACCTTCTTAAAATTTGTGGAGCCATGGGCATTTTCACCGGATCCGCTAAAACAAGGGAAGCGATTCTCGAAGTGATGCGGGCAGAGAACATGACTGTTGAGGAAGCTGACGAGATTTTACAGGTAATTTGGGAGTAAAATCAGAAGCGACAGGCCGAGAAACGCCGCGAAGGGCGATAGGCTAAGAGATGGTGCGAAGAGCTCGAAGCTCAAAGGCGCACACTGTCGGAAGCCGAGGAACGTAAAGAGAGAGAAGAGAACATGCTCTCTGAATGAAAAAGCTTATTCGTGAACTTCAAGCGCCTAAGTGTCAGCAAGCGAGACACCAGGTGCACAACTTTGATATGGGCGAGAATATCGCAGGCTTTCCTATTGATATTGAAGGTGTCTGCAGCAAGGTTGGCCTTAGCCGTGACTTTTGGGTGGAGAAGCTCGTCACGCTGTTGCCGCGCAAGATCGCGCAAATTTTGCATTGCTTACCCGCCGAGGAAGCAGGAGACTTTAGTAATGTTAGATATGCTTTGATCAGACATTGTTTTTGTTTTAAGTCCTGCAACTGCAAAAGTCGGAGGGATAAAGACAGTGCTGAAGCGCACCGAAAAGTGCTAGAGATGGAATGCCGCCGTAAATATCGATAGGATGAGGCGTGTCGTATAGAGCGCTGGAGGACGACGCGCATGCCGTAAAGCGATGGAGGCTTGTCCCGTAGCGCTTTAGGACAAGGCTCGCCGAAAAGCGTTGGGGAAAAAAGAGAGGCGAAAAGCGCAAGGCGTTGAAGCATGTCATAGTGAGCATGAGGCCGACTACGAAGGCCTGGGAACAGGGGCTATCCTGGAGAGTGAAATACCCTTACGAATTGAAAAGAAACCTTTAGGCGAGATCGTTAGCTTAAAAGACATCGGGACTTCTGTTTTTTCACATTCAGAGGCAGCTAGCAACGGGCTCGAGGAAAATGGAAAAGCTAGTTATCCAATCTGGAGCTTCGACTCCACAAAGTGAAGGCAGCGTACTTGCAAGTATGAAAGCCAGGGCTTCGAGCACGGCGATCAGTTCTATTAGGAAGAGTCGCCGGTTAAAATACAAAGCGAAGTCGAATAACGCAGGCGAAATCAAATAACGCTAAGCGCGCGAAAGTGGCTAAACACCATGGCTCTCGAGATGCCATACTCAATGTCAGGGATGAGGTCGAGACAGCTAGAGGTGGATAATAGAAGGGTGAAATTAGGGCCACTGCTAATATCTAGATGAAACACGAAGCGCGTTGCGAAAAAAGGAATTTCAAGGCACTTCCGATGCCGAAATCTTCACTTGGTCTCATCTCCGTCAGAGCAGACGCCTAACAAGGACCACAAAGATAAGTTGATTCAGCCACATAGCGTTTTAGCAGTACCTGTCAAAGGCATCTTACTTGAGAGTGTACCTGGCAAAGGCATCTTACTTGGGAGTGTGTCGAAGCTGCCAGCATTTCTAGTCGTTCGGACTCATTCCGTCAAAAAGGGGAGTCGGCGAAAGCGAAACGAAGAGACAAAAGGCGCCAAGCGTACTAAAGCCGCTGTTAAGCGTCGTGACATCATCTGTCGAGATGCCAGGGTCAGGGCTAGGCGTAGAATCGCAAAAAGGCCCTTTAGGATATGTTTGAAGCTCAGACCGTCACTGAGATGGAGATTAGGTGGCAATCGCGTCGAGAAAAATCGAATTTCAGGAAAATTAGGATGCCGAAATCATCGCTTTGTCTCATCATTTCGGGTCCCGCGTTGAGGCATCCACGAGGGGAAGCATCGCATACGCCTGAGCTGTAACAAAGACTGTTGTTCCCCACCGTGGCGAAAAGGTCACTCCCTTAGCGGTACAGGTGAACGATGCAGTGCAGATGCCCCTTTTTTGAGTTTGTCATGAGTAGGAGCCCTCGGAGACAAAGACGACGAGGAATTCGAGAGAACATTGGGGAAAGGCGCGAGCATGCGCACGGTACAGCGAGGCCAAAGGCACGAAACCTCAGATGCCATCGGCGCACGAGGAGCGACGAGCTGGCATTGTTGACGTGAGCTTCGCAAGAGAAGGACGCATCACCAACTAGCGTACTGGTGACGGGAGTGGCAGGTTAGCAACTTGGCAACACGTGACGCGGGTGTCCCGAGAAGAAGACGGAGACATCTACAAGCATCGAGGGAGGCTACTTGGAATGCAGCCACCGCGCACAGCAAGCATCGACGTTCCTGGCACAAACCCCATTGAAAGCAAGCCTCCGAAGACAGTCCCCGGGGGACCACGTCACCGTGCAGCACCGGGCATCGCCAGTGGCTGCTAGGCCCAACCACGAAGCACATCGCCACGTCACGGAAATTGGGCGACGACGTCTACGGGCGCGGCAGTGGCACGAACGACGACGTTCCTGGAGAAGGCCGAGAACCCCAACAAGGACACGACCAATCCGGACATTGACAAGCAGCATGTCAGTTGCGACAAGTAAGGTGACGAGAAGCACCATGATAGACACTAAGGCTGTAGAAGCACTAAGGTCTATCAATAATGGGGACAGTTTATTCTGCAAAAGAATCACTTTGGAGTTTTACTTTGGCAGTTATTACTCTTCCTTTTGTACGTTTGTTGTATTTAGAGGGTGGGCCGTGTGAGTTTTTATTAAATGTGGTGTGTTGCTAACAGAGTCATGCCTCGGTTAATAGCCCGCAGCAGCAGCTGCGGCAATCCGTGACAAATTGGCGAGCCTGCCAGGATTTTATCCAGCCTAGTCACTGATTTCCGGCTGTTGTGGAGATGGATTGGGACAAAATCTTAATGGTCTTTCGGGAGCAGATCAGTAAGGAGCAGGGTTTAGAGTTCATTGACGAAGAGACAGAGCGTGTTCGAGAAAAGCGAAAGCTCGCAAGAGAGGAGCACAATGCCAAAATTCGGTCAAAGCTCGCTGAACTACAGACAATCGGTGCTAGAGAAGAGCAAACTTTAGAATGCCAATAGAGATTGGTACAAGCCAAAGGGTGTGTAAGGGGAAAGAAAAGACACATAGATATTTTATCGAGAAAGGTTATATAGTGTGTTTGACTTTGACGCCAGCGCTTCGTTTGACAAAATGCGTAAACACAGAATTTGTGTAATTGGTAACCGTGTTTCAGGAAATGCACACAAGAGAAAGGAGTTACATGTTGTCTGCAATTTCAAGAAGGCAACCGTTCGCGAAGGGGAGGCTGAATAAAACCACAGATAGGAAGCGAACGCTACTTATACGGGTAGCACAGAGACAAATAGCTGCTCGCGGATGGGCATGCATATAGAAGGAGAAAGCCCGGCGCATTTGCGAAAGGTAAATACAAGTGCAGGGAGTTCCAGAAAGAATGATTTGCTTCAGACGCGGGAGGTTATTGGCGTTGAAATAGAACAGAACGAGACATTTTCAAAAGCACAGAGAATTAGTGATCATTATCATGGCGTAAGAAGGATCAGGAAAGTTGGCAGTGGTAGGCGCGGGAGACGAAAGAACAACAATCCTTTTAAAGCGCTGTGGCGAAGAACCAGCAAAGTAACCGGAGGTGACGCTACCTTGGAAAGCGGTTCTGAAGACGCATTGGAGGGGTAATAGCGAGAGAAGAGTCGGCAGATGTCTTGAGCATCTTAGAAGGTAGGTCGCGAATAGGCGTAGAAAGTAGTTGAAGTAGACGCGAAACATCAAAAAGCAGCGTTTGAAGACTACCTAAGCCTGTAAAACGAAATATCATTTGTGGACCACTAGACGACTACCATCGAAGTACAGTTTTGTACACAGAATTTATACACATTTTTCAATAGTGGGTATTGCGTGTTGTTTATAATCATTCTTTTTGTGAGTGTAGACACGTGAAGGTATGGTTATAAACTCTTGGACAGTAATCAGTTCACACTCTAAGGCAAAAGTGTGTTAAAAGAGTGTGTGGTTCATCCTTTTGGGGACTAATGGGGCTGCCACAACTATTATTCTTTTTAAGGACAAACGGCACTGCGTCTACCAGTTAGTCCCCACAAACGAACTCAAAGGACTAACATTTAGTCTTCACAATTACACCTTAGTGAGTAACCGTTAGTGCCACAATTCACCTCAAAAGACTAACATTTAGTCCTCACATTGGTGCAATATAGAGCAACTGTTAATCCCCACATTTACACCTTACCGGGTAACTGTTAGTCCTCACAGTTGCACCTTGACGGACGAACGGTTGATCCACTCAAATACGCCAATCAGATGGACTTTTTGTCCCCAGTTCAAACATTCTTTTTGTTTATTTTCCGCCAGGCCTAACAATTCTTTCGCCTGTTTTTCTGCGCAGTGAGCAACAAATAGCGCAGAAAAACACACTCAAAAAGTAGTTAGCCACCTATGTGTAACTGCTTTCGCAGTCACGGCCACAACGACAGGCAAAAGTGAGACATCGAAATCTTTTATTTTTCCACATACGCATGAAGTTTCTCCATTATTTTAAGTGAATTCATGGTGAAGTGTACAAGTCCAGTGTCGTTGTCAAATCTTGTTCACTTCTTGGGGAGCTCCGCCGACGGAAGCGATAGATGACAGGCATTGCAGACGCCAGCGCACGCAGCCTTCTGCCTGTTGTGTTCCCATGGCTGCACGTACAATAATATAGTAAAAATAGTTAGACACACGTGACAGAAGATGAAGCTGCACGCATATGAGAAGTACGTGCACGTTAATATAAAAACAAGCGTTCAAATATGACACACAAATAACTTTACCTTCACATCTCACACAGTCCTTCTGAAGCTGCTCAGACGAAAGAGATGAATGACAGGCATCGCCTACGCCAGCGACACAGTCTTCAGCACGGTGTGAGCCCACGTCTGCACAATAAGTATGTAAAATAGTGAGTCACACGTGACAGAGGATGAATACGAATGCATATGAGAATTACAGAAATACGTGCAAGGTGAAATGAAAACATACGTGAGATATGACACGCTAATAATTTCACAGTGATGTCACACATCGTCAAAGGCTCATTTCAATCCCCATAGCCCACGAGCTTAGGAGCAGCGGCCGCAGCCAAAACTCCGCGAACCACCGTGCCGCTAACAAGTCGGTGAGTCCAAAGCGAGCGACGTCGTTTAGCTCGACGAAGCGAACGCGAAACCAAGCACGGCGCAGCACGCGGAGTGTCTGCCGCCAGCGAACTTCGAACAGGAGAGCGAGTGTACGCTTGGCCGCCGCCACGCTCAACGCCGAGCTGGTTTGGAGCTAGCGTCGGAGAAATCGACGGTAATGCGGCCCTTTTCCACAAACTCGAGTGAGTGCAGCGCGCAAACGCGAGTCCGCCGCAGCGGCCAACGGATGGCACCGAGCTGCTTGCAACCGACTGACGGGAAAGCCAACTGTTATGGCGACTAATTTTCAGTGAGTTCCGACGCTAGCGAAAGCCGCGCCAGCCCGTGCTGGTGCGCTTACAGCGCGCTACATACAACCAAGCTCTTTACGAGAACCCGCAACGTGTTTTCGACGACTCCCAACACAGCGATGAGGTCTCAGCCCAATATCGTCAGCCCGGAGCTCATCGCGGCGGCGAAGACAGGCGAGAACTCGACGAGCGAGCGTTGTTATGACCGTCGTCAGTAGGCGCCATGCTGTCACTGAGAAGTGTAGCCGGGCAGCGCTCCCACGCCTGGAACCCCAGTTCTCTCCGAACCAGCGTCCGGCGGCGGGGAGTGACAAAGGCATTAGAAGAGGGTCCGTGAGCCAATGACCCTAGAAGCGATTCTTCCGGACCGGCTTGTTTAGCGAGACGGGGAAGCAGACCGACCGCACAGGTCGTGTCTCCGCGATTCAAGTGTCTACTCCTTGGTTGCCCTTCCTGGGAAAGGCGGAAGAAGCGACCCAACCGCCAAATTGTTCCCGGAAGGAACCCCATTTCGCCTATCCTCAGAGCATGGCGTCAAGAGGGGCAATAACTATTCGGCTGACCATGTGCTACTGAATTATGCCCTGTGGGCGCTGTCTTGTGTGTGTGATTGACGTTCCAATCAAGGAGGAGAAGCCAGAGAGGGTTTAAAACGACGCTGCCTAATGCAGGACGTCGCTCTGAACCATGTAACGGTTAAACCTCCACGCTCGTGGTTTGTGAACTCCTAACCTCATGCTGTAAATAATTGTAAATAGTGCCATAAACCTGTTTGTTTTTCGTATCTCCATCTTGTCAGCGTTCATTTCCTCAACCCGAAGTTACACCACGCTACCACAAAAGACCAGGCAGACCCCGGTCCGCAACAACTGGTGATCAGCGCTGGTATTCGGAGCGACTACTGGTGAACAGCGCAGAGAGCCGCAACAACTGGTGGCAGCGGTGGGATCCGAAGTGACTACTGGTGAACAGTGCTGGGATCCGCAACAACTGGTGGGCAGCGGTCGGATACGAAGCTACAAGTGACAGCAATAGTAGACTTACGAGAAGCCGCTGGCCAGAGACATGGATCACGTATGGGTTAGTGCTTGGCTTTTCCTTTGAGTGAACCAGGTTCTAGAAGAGGGTTAAATTTTAGAACTGGTAGTTAACTTTGCTGAAAGACTCAGTTTCGCCGTTTGGGGAAGTTATTTTGGAAGTAGCGAGCACTCAGTACGATCATGGACTTACGAGAGCTGCAGAAGCCGGACTTGTTGCTGTTGTGTGAGGAATTGGGGATCGAAACAATGAGTTTGGCACGAAAACCCATAATCATTCAAGTGATTAATGATTTGGGGGCTGATGAAGAGGAGCTCAGCGACGCATGGGAGCTCATCAGTCATAGAGACAGCAGAAAAAAGAGAAAAAGAGGCGTGAGCGCAAAAGAGAGGAACGTTGCTTAGAACACGAGCGTGAAACAAAAAGACAGCAGTCTGAGAGAGAGAAACGCCGCTTAGAAAGCGAGCGTGAAATAGAAAGACTGGCGCACGAGATTGCGATCCGCAAACGAGAACTTGAGGAATAGGTTGGGCAGTAGTCCCCAGCAAGTGGTACCTTATCGCAACTTGAAAGCCGAGTTCTGGATGTCTAAGTACATGCAGCTATATACAGATTTAGGGGATATTTGCTTGTACTTTATGATATTTGAGCGGAAGTGCGAGGAACCGTCATTTGAGCAAGACACGTGGTGTCAAAGGCTACTCACGGCTCGACCTTACGAGGCAGACGATGCTGTTGCGCGACTCAGTGAGCACAAAGCGAACAACTACGAGGTAGTTAAGGCGCAGATGTTCCGGATATTCGGAACTTCTGTCTGGAGAAAAGAAGAACAGCCCAGACAAAAGTCCGAAGGAGAGCGCGAAGCAGAAAGACAAGAATCTGAAAGCGAGGCACGTCGGAAAGCGCTGGACGTTAAGGCGCGTCATGAAGCGCCAGAACCAGGGATCACGCTATAGAAAGAGGCCCGCGTATTCTAGAATCCATCAAAGTAGAGTATGCTGAGAACGAGGCCGTGGCCGGTCTGGGAGTAGGGACGATGTCGAAAGACGCTCCTTGCGTGGATGAGGAAGGTGCCAGCAGCCCTAATGGGCCCAGTAAGGATCTGGAAACCTTCTTCGTGCCTCATAAGGATGTTTTGACATCGTCAAATGTTGGCATGAATAGCGCAGTGGCCGACGAGAGCATGAACGCCACGCTTCAGCAGTGCAGCGATGCTATCGAGCTGGTTTGCAAATATTGCAAAAAAAAAAAGAAAGCGGAAGCGTTCAGCACAGCGTAAGTCTAAGGCAGGTCCCGCTCCGTCCCTACAAAGACGAAAGGCTAGGCCGTTAATCCGTTTCAAGAAACGTCAATGGCGGCGTTCATGGAGGCACAAGCGGCGAGACAGATGTAGACGGGGAAAACGAGAAACGTCACCCCAACAAAGCGTGCGGTTCAGTTCGACGACTTCGGGAAAGCGGCCTTGCCCGAAAGGTGAAAGTCGAAAGGGCAGAGTGCGTAAATACCGCGTATGGGAGAACACGAAGAGAAAATGGCACAGGTTTCACCCCCACTTCTCGCATCTCTTTCACATTCCTGAGGAAAGCTGGCTGAAGTGCTGAATGAGGTATAACAGCAGGACACCGCGTAGTGTTCGTGCGTTGTGTAGCCTCTGGCGTGCTCGGAAACCGCCGGGACCGCGTCCACATCGTGTGCGGTTCAAGCAAATGTAGTTGAGAAAAGGGGGCCGTCAGTTTAAACAATTGTTGCACGTGTGTGTTAAATATGGCTACTCATTATTGCATTGGAGATGCAGATTTCAGCCAGTTTAATTTTGTAGGTTACATGATGCGGTGTTATTTTTTTTTATTTCGGGAGGAAAAACAACCGAACCAAACGCTGAAAGATAGTATCGAAGTGATTTAATTTTTAGTGCGAAAATTTGCATAAGGTTAAAACCGAGAAAATGTGTTATTTTTTCTAGTGTTTCATAGCTTTAGTGTTATGTCGCGTGCCTTCACTGTCATGTGGATATGGCGTGAATTAGCATTCGAAGGAAAGAGATATTAGCATGGACCGAATGATTTGGTAAGATGATTAAGTTTGGCGCGACACAGTAGAGTTGTCGTTACACGCTATGAGAATTGAGAACCATCTAGGGCACAGTTTTAGCATAAAACCTGTGCAATTGTGGTCAGGTGCTTTTGAGATGTTTTCACCTAGGATTATTTTCTGTTGTGCACGGTGTGTTACAACGTAATGCAGGAATGAGCATTTAGATAAACTGTGAGGAATTATGCGTTTGGTTAATAGTGCCGTGTGATTCGCAACGCTCTAGAAATAAGAGTAATTGAAACACTCAAAACAGCCCAGTGGTTTTTACTCAGACGAGTTAGCGTAGGCAGGTAACTCTAACCAAATGAATCTTCTCGAAAGCAGTGTTTGTCACCTAAGTTTTGTTGATGTTTTCTTTCAAGAATAATTGAATGAGTGATGATATGAGCGGATCATTAAGCTTTCCCTAAACGTTGAGGTAGACTGTTAGGTTACAGCGTAGGTTAAGGTTTTGGGAGGCTGGTGAGCCTAATGTCTTAAGTAGTAGACGGTTGTTGGCGGCCGTAGACAAAGGCGGACGTTAGGGCAGTTGCAGCGCTCGCAAATTCCGAGTTTATTCAGCGTTCGCGTACTTGACCGATGCTATCAGCGGGACAGAGCCGATGACTGTGGTCAGCGATTAAAAGGAGCAGGCAGCCTTCTTAAAAGCAAAGAGGCAATACTGATCGTCCTCCTGTTTTCAGAGCTTCTGTTTACGACCGAGAATGCACGGTCCGGTATAATGCGAGAGATCGAGGCCTAGGTGCCATTCTGTCAGGAGGACAGTGGCAACGAGTATGATGCACTCTACTTGAGCCAGAAATTGGGTTCTCGAGAGATAACTCACTGCGCTTCAGAAAAGGAGTGCACTTGCATTGTGTAGGCCATTCATCAGTTGCAGTGTTATCTTAGAGGTGCTAAATTTAACGTAGGGACAGGCCAATTTCTTCTTACTTGGCTGAAAACCGGGACATCAAAGAACAGTCGCCTTGTGAGGCGGAGCTTGATTCTTCGAAAATATCATTTTGGCATTAGGTAAGGGGCAAATTGAATGGAAACGCTGACGCGCTCCGTCACTCTTTCTAATCTATCTAGAGGTGCTCTTGATGTATCAACATTGATATTTTAGTTTTTTGTGCATCTTATGTGAACTGTGTTAGGTAGCACTTCTGGTTTCTCAGCGCAAGTGAGTCCTGAGAATTTTGAGTGTGAGCTTTTTGTTAAAGCTACTAATGAAAAATTTGTTCGCCATCCCTCTTTTGGCTTGGTTTGTTCGAAGGGGGCCGATTGCTTGCATGTGCATGTGGTCCAGTTTCAGAGACGCTGTCGAAGTTTTCGGCAATGGGCCTTTTTCACGTTGTACGAGCGCGACCAGCCACTCTAGCGGCGAGAGGCGAAAGCTTAACTGGTGGCTTCCGGGGCCCATCGGGCAGCGGTTCTCTTCTCTCTCTCTCTCGTGAACAGCGCGGCGGCGGCTTGTATCGCCTTCGCTTTGCTCACTGTGCCTCACGTGTCTGCCTTTCGGAATACTTTTGCCACCATACGGTAGGGCTTCTTGACTTTGGCGAACATTCAACGGGCTCCCGCACATGGTTTGGGTCATGTTTACGGCGGCACACATGAAGAAGCTCTGCCACTCCGCTAGTCAGTGGAACAGCGATTTGTCGTTCGTGCCACAGGTGACAAGTGACGTGATAGACAATCATTTTGGCGAGTCGCATCGCCAGCTACTAAAGGGCTGGATGTTCAAGGAGGAACGGTATGTCCGCCGCATCGAGTGTACGACACAACTCCAACCTACGGGCCTCAGCCTCGTCGTACTGCGTAGCACATATTTATGCTCTATGAAAGCGGGGCACTACAAACAAGTTGCAGTGCTTCATCACGATGGCACTGCATCTGTTCTCCAGGCACATTGCGACTGCGTTGTTGGGTATGTTTGTCTTTGATAATCTATCACGCTTATTTATTGCACCTTCCTTAGCAGTCGTACAATGGCGATGGCGACGCTACGAACGATCTCGCTTAGACATGTTGCTGTTGCATGACCTTTTTGAGCTGAGCTTCAGGGTGCAATCTACGTGTTACGGTCGCCATCGAGATATGATTTGTGCGCAATCACAAGAGGGAGGAACGACCGAAAGTGCCAGTGGGCAGCGGATGTAAATGATTCGTGCGATTTAACAGCGTAAAGCGCGTGAAAGACTTTAGTGCTACAGAATATTTTGCTTAAAGAAATGGGTTGCAGTCATGCAGAAGTCGTGTAATGTAATGAACGGATAATGCTGTTTTCACACGTTGATTGAGTATAATCGGTATCAAATTTATCGATCGTGAACGGCTCGTTTACGCTAAGTCGCGATCAGTAGGGGGTCGTGCGGCAATGGTACAAGACTATTTACTGTGTAAAAAGCGCTTCCTGTTACATCAAATATTAATCCATTCACTGAGATGAAGCTGCTGCTGCTTTAGACAACTTGAAGTTGTGAACGGTCTGATCTTTGAATAAAAAAATTCAGATAGGTTTCCCAAGCATCATAGTAATATATTTTGTTTGTTCTTTGCATATCCTGTAGCCTGAGCCAGAAATGCCAGCACGTTGCTGCTCTACTGTTTGCTATCCGTGGCATCCAGACGCCATCCTGCACAAACACTCCATGTAGATGGATGGCACCAACACAGGGTGAGCCAATGACTTTATTTACAACTTAGTACAGCTTTGTTCATGAAGTAGGCCACAAAAGACTACAAATGTTGTGGGTAAATGTGATGAATGAACAAATATGAAACATTGATGTGCCATGTGCAGTTGTTTTACAGCTCTGCTGAAACACTTGTGAACTCACGTAAACTGCTTTTTAAGGAAGTATTCTTCTATTAGTGTGGCACATATAAAAGGCAAAAGGTGGAAAATGACAGAGACGTCTTTCCCCCCTTTTTATTTCATATGTATCGCAGTAATACAAGCTAAATTAATGAATAACCAACTCGCCTGAGCCATACCATACCATGCTTTTCAATGTGTATATCTATGTGAAAAACATAACAATACAACCATATGTCAGAGCAGCTAAAAACCATGCAATATGAGCAGTTGTGAAGCTTTTTACAAGTACAGCAACTTATTTATTTTCAGGTCAGATCCAGCTGATTCCTAAAGCGCTGGCAGAGATAACCTTCAAGAAGCAGGTTACTAACAAAACTGTGCACGAGAAACCAAAACGCAAACTTCAACCAAACGTCATGAGCATTGGACCCCAGTGTCTCAAAACATTTTGAGAACAGATGGCCGCAAACGCACCTGAGGTCATCTGGAACCATTACAGGACTGGAAAACCAGCACCACTGAGAAACACAAGCCCCTTAAGCGACACAGAAGACCTGCACTCGCCGAAATCCCTCCAGTTTCTTGACGAGCATTTCAGGAAGCTGGTGCCCCTAACAGCCGCTGAGAGGGAGTAAGCGCGCCTGAAGTCACTGGGACAAAGCCAGAATCTCACATGGCGAGATGAAAGAACAGGCAGGCTGACTGCATCAAACTTTCGTAGAGCTCTTCACTGCCGGAAGCCTGAAGGGCTGGTGAAAGAGATTCTGTATACCCGGAAGGAAGTACTGCGCCAGGGTGACCCAAGGTTGTATGGGGTACAGAATGAGGCGAAGGCAGTAGATGCTCACGTGCATTTGGTGAAGCTCTATGAAAAAGAAATTCAAGTTGTCGAGACAGGTGTCCATGTGCACAAACAACATTGCTTCATAGCGGCATCACCTGACCGTCTAGTTATTGAAGGAAGCGAGACTGGAGTACTCAAATTTAAATGCCCTGCTTCGAAAGCCGGTGTGAGAATCATCGATGCTTGTAATGACAGGGCGT
This sequence comes from Rhipicephalus annulatus, assembly GCA_013436015.1. Lineage (NCBI taxonomy): Eukaryota > Metazoa > Arthropoda > Arachnida > Ixodida > Ixodidae > Rhipicephalus > Rhipicephalus annulatus. Next base: position 55,529 of record WOVY01010713.1, read on the forward strand.
TCTGCAATGAATAAATAGATGGTGAAGTGACCTTGAAACGTGATCATACATACTACTACCAGATCCAAAGACAACTAGGCGTGACGCAAAAACCCTGCTGTGATTTTGTCATTTGGACTAATCGTATACACTGGAGCCAGCATATCTGTTTGAACGCAACAAAAGTTAGCCGTTTACTATGAAGGCTACCCACTATAAGGCGCTGGAGAGGTCTGAGCACGAGCACAGCGTGTCAGTTGAACGCATATGCCTTGATCTCGCAGTGTGGGAAGACATACTCAAAGGACTGGTTTATGTGTACAACGCAGCAGCAATTCCAGAGCTGCTAACACGGTGTATTAGACGCCTTGGATTTTTGTATACGACAGGCGCAGGGTTGTGTCATACCGTAAGCACGCCCAAGGCTTTTACGTTATTGATAACTTTGACGAGAATTAGCTGAAGTTGAAAATAAGAAAGCTATAAATGCATGCACGTCCCAATAAAAAGGCACTTTGAGCGAGTATATACGTCTTCATCATACGTAAAGTGTAGCACGCACAGGAATTACTAACAAAAGAGAAGAAAAGCCCACACTATCACTGTTTTGCGCTAGTGTTATTCGCCACAACGAAAAGAAAAACATTTTGCTATTTAAAGTAACTCTAACAGTCCGCAGCGACCGCCAAGATTCCTTTTCAGCGCACTGAATAAATGCACTGTCCACTTTCTCATTCTCTTACGTGGTGTCTGCGTGGTGTCTGTCATTATTTAGTAGCGGTTGTCTGAAGCTTGAAAGATAAGCGCATGTAGTGAAAATTGCATTTGTGATATCTAGCGTGTGTACAGGCATGGGTTTGTCCAATATATGACACTTCTTTATCCTTCTTATGACCCTTTCGATATGAACTCGTGAACTTGCAACATGTTTTGTTGCTTCAACATCTTTAGCACTCATCTGTGCTTCCCCAGGAGTGTGAAACGGGGGCACATGAAGGGCAACACCGGGTGGCAGAAGGTCGTCTATTTTGAACCCCTTGTTAACCATTACGTCATCTCCAAAGTCCAGCACTGCAGACTGCTGGACAACAGCTTTGTCACTTGTTCCTCCCCGTATAATGGTGACACAAAGCTTACATAATAGTCTGGTGTAGCGCCCACGAGACATTTCATTGTATTCGCAAACTTGTAATGAGAAGAAGTTTTTCTCTGGGCAGTTAAGCTTGATAGCTTTTGTATGCAGATTTTTGTCGTGTCAAGTATTATGCGTGTGTTCGGGTACCGTCTAAAATGAGGTGGCATTTCCTGTTGCACTTCAGCAAGTGTAGGGAAGCTAGTTAATTCAGTCAACACCTCTTGCGATTTCAGTACCCGTTTTGAAAACATACGACTGACTGATGCCGTTGAATGGAAAAGATACGAGCAACCTTAAACTTTGTTTTGAGTAACACCAACGAGTCTGATTTGCAGTGTTAGTTTCTTACTTTGTTCAAGCGTGTTTTCTCTTGTTGTGATCATCATATGCGGCGTGCATTGAGCGAGAGCTTGTCGAATGACTTCGTTATGCTTAACAATATGACGCTCGTGAGAGGCACTAATGCAGTGATTAAAAGCGCTTGGTGTTCTAGTTGTGATTCGGGGTCAAAATTGAGTTATCCTCAGCAGCTTCGATCGTCCAAAATCTGCCTAAGTCACAATTGAGAATAGCTTGCGGAAAAAAATTCTGGTCGGTTTAGATATTATTATATGTGAGGTTTAACGTCCCAAAATGACCACATGATTATGAGAGACGCCGTACTTGAGGGCTGCTGAAATTTTCACCACCCGGGGCTCTTTAACGTGCACCCAAATCGGAGCACACAGACCTACGTCATTTTCAGCTTCGGCCACTAGTACAATTGGAGCGAGAGGCTTTACGGCTGTGCTTAGGCCTTCGAAAATATGTGGCGAATGCAGTATTATACCTGGAAGCGAGAACAACACCCCAGTTAAGCTGATTTACCTACTTACGGTGCATACTTTCTTACGGTTGTACGATACGCTGTCTAATCATGCTCTAATGACTTTCATTTCCCATCCCGCTTTATTTTTCTGCGAGCACTGGCCTAGATTCCGCAAGCCACAAAATATATTTGTACAAACACTACTCGACTCTCTAAATGTACAAATTCGTGGTCTACTTTCCAACTATATGTTCCAAATAGGCCGAATCGCAGTTTTGTGCGTCCTTTAATGATGCAGCCTAAATTCATAAACATTGTCTACCACGATATTTTGCCGAACCATGTGAAGTTATTACGTGACGGAGTTTTAAATGGACTTTTACAAGAGCATCTAAGTAATCTACCAACGAATGAGGTTATTACAATGGACGCATCACCAACTGAGGAAAAAGCTAGCATAGGAATATTCTGCCCTGAACTTGAGTGGTATTTTTCTTTATTACTGCCTGATTATATCCCAGTTTTCATTGCCGAATATATGACCATATTATTAGCTCTCCAAAAATTAACTAGTTCAATTACAGTAGTAGCAATCATCACCGACTCACTATCTGTGTGCTCTTATCTCTCTGCATCTGGTGAAAGAAACGCCTTTTCATAATACCAGTTCGTGCGCACCTTCAATACGTATACCCTTAATTTTGGCACCAGGATACAAGGGTTTGTTTTTAAACGAGAGCGCTTGAAAAGACCAAATGCGGTGCCTTAGTGCCAACCATTCGGGTTTTTTCGTTGACAGCATACATTTCGATTTCAAGATTCTGTGCTAACATTCGAAAAATGCGTATGAGACCCTGTCTCGACGTTTATAAAGAATATAAGCACCTTTTATTTCTCTGGAACAGTGAGTTATCGCGGTCAAGAATAATGGAAGTGGTTATAACCAAACTTCGATGCCGGGTTACCTCCAACAACTTTTGTCTCCATAGAGCAAGTCAAGCGCTGTCTCCCCTAGGTCTCCTATGTAAGGAGGAGGTAACAACTAGTCATTACTTTCTATCCTGTCGCTGGTAATCGTCATTAAGGAGACGACTCATTGCAGGACCCCTTCAAATCTTGGATCTGGAAGTATCTGAGTGAGTTGTTTTTTTCTTGAGCGCCTCTAGTTTAGGCTACAGTCGCAAGTATGCTTGCTTGCTTGCTTGATCCTTTCTTTTGTGGCTCTCACCCACTAAGGGATGTTGTCCAAGAAGCCGGTGGGTAATCCAAGTAAATACCTTTAGGTTTTCTAGACTAGGGGAATAGGATAACTTTTTTTTGACTGTGAAATTAATTTGGCACAATGTAAAAAAAGGGGGAGGGAAGGAGTGAAATAATAGAGTTTGTTGAATATATGAGGTGTAAACGTTATATGAAATTCTTCCGAAGGTAAAATGATTACAGTGTAACAGCTAAATATTAAATGGCAGATTGGCTAGTAAAAATGTTTACTTCACCCCTAACAGATTACTAAGCAAAATTCTTCATCCTTTTGAACATTTCAATACTTCTGTTCTGTAATTAAGTTTCTTGTATTAACTATTCCTAACTCATACGAGACGTGGTGCGAATAAACACTGAAAATAAAACAAATACCTAACACTCGGCCTATCCCTTACATTGGATTAGTGCTACGAAAAGAGGTGAAGAAGAAGCCGCAGCTCTGATAGAAGATTGCCGATCCTCCTTGCTGGTATGAGCCAAGGTCTTTTAGGCAACAATACAAGGCAAGATTACAGTGTCTAGAAATATACTGCCTAGTGTGCTGAGCGCCGACTAGGAGATGGCCCCGCAGCTGATGACTGCCGGCAGCGCCCGCATTGTGCGCTGCTGTGCGAGTGCATTTGCGTTCAATCCTTGCGCTCCGCAAGCGCTGCGAAGCGTGCAGGAGGCCAAGCCGCGCGAGGCCAACTATTATTTGTCTGCATTTTCGGAGCGTTTTTTTTAACATAATGCTTTATTTTATAGGAACTACTCGATTGCTTTCACAGTACTGGCGCTTTGCAATAACAAATGAAGATCATTTCGTGGCATACATTACGCCATTCGCTACTGCCCACAAAAAAAAAGAAAAAAAAAACGAGCAGATCCCCCTTAACTTGGGAATCATTGCCATGGAAGGTCACTCTGTTGTAAGTTTTTATTAAGTGAAACATTATGAAGTGGCGCTAAATATATGCAAGAAATTCGATAGTCAACACTGAAACCAGCATTGGCGTTCCACGAACATTTAGCTCTTCTTGCAAAGTATTTCGAAAGCCGTAAGTAAAGCGGGTGATCGTTAGGGCACTAAGACGTTGGCGATTTGATAGATAGATAGATAGATAGATAGATAGATAGATAGATAGATAGATAGATAGATAGATAGATAGATAGATAGATAGACAGACAGACAGACAGACAGACAGACAGACAGACAGACAGACAGACAGATAGATAGATAGATAGATAGATAGATAGATAGATAGATAGATAGATAGATAGATAGATAGATAGATAGATAGATAGATAGATAGATAGATAGATAGATAGATGATCAAATTGGTTGCAGTACGCAAAGAAATTAATTTTAAAAACCATTGGCAGTATAACGACCAGAGTTATTTTTGAAAATGTGCTTTGTTCTTGAGAGCAAGAATTAATACATAAGGCCCTAAAACCTTTACCTTTTAGCCTGCATTCCATTAGGATTCGAGTGAAAACAAAGAATGATAACATGCCAATGAATAATCTGACACTCACCACATATGATACTCAGAACGTTGTTAGAAAGGGAGTCCGACGTTGACATGGGAGAAAAACTGTGTGAATGAAATTCGAAAGGGTATTTTCGATTTTGTAGATAAATATTAATATTTCAAATTTTGCCAAAACGGCGATTTCATTCCCGACACCGTTCACCCTAATCGGAAAAGATAGTTTGGTGGAGTCACTCTCAGAACACTTTTCTCACACGACAGCCTTCGGATTCAGCCTTCTGTCTGCCCTCTTTATCCCACTTTTTCATTCAGGAAACCGTGCTGGATCCGTTAGTGCGGGGAACAACACACCTTTTCCTCGTTCGACTGATAACTTTTTTGACACAGCGGCACAATACACGTCCTTTCTTTCCATTGCCGCTTAGCTTCTAACATCTCAGGGTGTTGCAGTGTACATATGGCGCCATCGAACTTCAAAGTAAATCAGATGGCAGCTGTCACACACTGATTTTAAACGTGGCGAGGCCCTGGCAGCAACAGGATGGGAGGAATTTCGCGCGTTCGTGCATGGATGGATGGATGCTAAGAGCGTCCCCTTTATAACGGGGTGGTGACAAGTATGCCACCAGGCTCGAAAAAAAAAAAACCTTTTTTCTTTTTTGATGTTGGCCTAATGCCTCTACTTCGATAAATTCTATCTTAATGGAAAAAAAGGTAAATTTTCAGCTTAAGTTCTCTGCCATTTACGGCACACTGTCCATATTTTATTTTTCCAATATTTATTTTTGTCCTTTCTCTCTAATTTTCTGCCACCAATACTCTAACCGTCTCTTACTTATTTCAATCGCGGGTGTGTTCAGCTTTCCATTGTTGTCCCTAAAACCCAAGGCTTCCTGTAGGCTCGTGCCCAAACGTACACCTGGGTGGATATCTCCGCATTCAATCAGAACATGCTCCGCCGTTTCCTTATCTTTCCCGCAGCATGTGCATTGTTCTTCTTCTTTACTGAATCTTGCTTTATAACTACGCGTTCTAAGGCAACCCGATCTCGCTTCAAACAGTAAAGCGCTTCCCCTTGAATTATCGTAGAATGCCTCCCTCCTTATTTCATTTTTGCCCTTTCGGTAGTTACTCAAAGCCGGTTTTTTCTCCATAGCTGCCATCCAGTAAATCCTCTCCGCCTCCCTGACTTTTCCCTTAACGCTCTTTCTTGACATATGGCTTACAATACCAGCCGTATATTTACTAGTGAGTCTTCTAGTTCTTTTTCTCCACTGTGTGTCCACGCTCTTCCTATACAAATAACGGAACACCTTCTCTGCCCATCTACTCTCCTTCATATTGTCACGAGGTTGTAACACACGCAGCACTTGAGAGGAAGCACGCAGGAGTCAGGGCGGTGTCAGGCGAACTGTTTATTGGGCGAACTTGTGCCCAGCAAAACAAGGCCAAACAGCAACAGTGGCGTGAACAGTCGTCGGCCGACGGAAAAAAGACCCCCAGTGGCGCACTGCGCCGGCTTTTATACACGCGTCGTAACGCGTTCCAGAGTGGCATACAAGATAAACGCGGCCTGCGTTGCGCTTAACAGATACACGTGTCATAACGCGTTCCAGAGTGGCATACAAGATAAACGCGGCCTGCGTTGCGCTTAACAGATACACGCGTCATAACGCGTTCCAGAGTGGCATACAAGATGAACGCGGCCTGCGTTGCGCTTAACAGAAAGTGATAGCGGCTTTCTTTGTAAACCAAAAGAACCGCACGTGTCACTACCCCCCTCTGAAAAAGCATCGTCCCGATGCTAAAGACAGAACATAAGAAGAGAGAGTACATGCAATAAATTACATTAACAATGCGTCACAGCTAATCAGCGCGCGTAATAAGGTTTAAGTCGCACCACGTGTACGACTTCGGGTCGTGCACGGCGTCGTTGGGATGACGTTAAGCCATCGGGCACGACCTCATAGTCCAGTTCACCACGACGTCGGACTACCTTGTAGGGTCCAAAGTAGCGTCGCAGGAGCTTCTCAGACAATCCCCGTCGTCGTATCGGCGTCCAGACCCAGACAAGGTCGCCGGGTTGGTATTCGGTGTGGTGTCGTCGAAGGTTGTAGTGGCGCCTGTCGACCGTCTGTTGGCTCTTGATTCGCAGGCGGGCTAGCTGTCGAGCTTCTTCAGCGCGATCCAGGTAGCTGGCGACGTCGAGGTCTTCTTCGTCGGTGCCGACCGGTAGCATGGCGTCAAGCGTCGTTGTTGGGCTCCGTCCGTAGACGAGCTTGTATGGAGCAAACTGCGTCGTTTCCTGCACGGCCGTGTTGTACGCGAAGGTTACATACGGGAGTATGGCGTCCCACGTCTTGTGTTCGACGTCCACGTACATGGCCAGCATGTCGGCGATGGTCTTATTTAGACGCTCGGTGAGGCCATTCGTCTGTGGGTGGTACGCGGTGGTTCGGCGGTGGCTTGTCTGACTGTACCTCAAGATCGCCTGCGTTAGGTCAGCCGTAAAGGCCGTACCTCTGTCGGTGATGAGGACCTCGGGGGCTCCGTGGCGGAGGACGATGTTCTCAATGAAGAACTTGGCGACCTCGGCGGCAGTGCCCTTGAGCAAGGCCCTTGTTTCGGCATAGCGGGTGAGGTAGTCAGTCGCTACGACAATCCATTTGTTGCCAGAAGTTGACGTCGGGAAGGGCCCCAGTAAGTCCATGCCGATTTGTTGGAATGGCCGTCGAGGTGGTTCGATGGGTTGCAGAAGTCCGGCTGGCCTAGTTGTCGGCGTCTTGCGTCGCTGACAGTCTCTGCATGTCTTTACGTAGTGGGCGACGTCGGCAGTGAGGCGAGGCCAATAGTACTTCTCTTGTATTCGTGACAGTGTGCGGGAAACACCAAGATGTCCGGCTGTCGGGTCGTCGTGTAATGCTTCCAGAACCTCTGGACGTAACGCTGAAGGCACCACGAGGAGGTGGTCGGCGCGGAGCGGCGAGAAGTTCTTCTTCAGGAGGACGTTGTTTCGCAGGAAAAACGAAGCCAGTCCTCGGCGGAATACTTTCGGCACGTCGGCGGTCTTGCCTTGCAGGTAGTCCATGAGGATCTTGAGCTCTGGGTCAGCTCGTTGGCGTTCCGCGAAGTCGTCGGTACTTATGGGTCCCAGGAAAGAGTCGTCGTCCTGGTCATCCTGGGGCGGCGGATCGACAGGGGCGCGAGACAAGCAGTCGGCGTCGGAGTGCTTTCGTCCGCTCTTGTAGACGACGGTGATGTCAAATTCTTGTAGTCTGAGACTCCACCGTGCGAGGCGCCCTGATGGATCCTTCAAGTTAGCTAGCCAACACAAGGCGTGGTGGTCACTCACGACTTTGAAAGGCCTGCCGTACAGGTAGGGGCGGAACTTTGATGTAGCCCAGATGATGGCAAGGCATTCCTTTTCTGTCGTGGAATAATTGGCTTCTGCCTTCGAAAGTGACCGGCTAGCGTAACTGATGACCCTTTCAAGTCCGTCGGTCTTCTGCACGATCACGGCGCCGAGCCCTGTGCTGCTTGCGTCCGTGTGGATTTCGGTGTCAGCTTCTTCGTCGAAGTGCGCCAGTATTGGCGGCGTTTGCAGGCGTCGCTTTAATTCTTGAAATGCCTCGACTTGCGGCGTTTCCCATCTGAAGTCGACGTCGGCCTTCGTGAGGTACGTCAGTGGCTCGGCGATCCGCGAAAAGTTCTTCACGAAGCGTCTGTAATAAGCGCAGAGGCCAAGAAATCGGCGTACTGCTTTCTTGTCGGTGGGTGCAGGGAAGTCGGCGATCGCAGCTGTTTTCTGTGGATCAGGGAGCACTCCCGACTTGCTGATAACGTGGCCAAGGAACAATAGTTCCTCGTAGGCGAAGCGGCACTTTTCTGGCTTCAGGGTAAGTCCCGAGGCTTTGATTACCCGAAGAACAGCTTCAAGGCGCCGGAGGTGCTCGTCGAAGTTGGAAGAAAATACGACTACGTCGTCCAAGTAGACGAGGCAAGTCTGCCACTTCAAGCCTGCGAGTACTGTGTCCATAACCCGTTGGAACGTCGCAGGCGCCGAGCAAAGACCAAAGGGCATGACCTTAAACTCGAATAGGCCGTCTGGTGTTATGAAGGCAGTCTTCTCTCGGTCTCTCTCGTCTACTTCGATTTGCCAGTAGCCGGTTTTGAGATCCATCGACGAAAAATACTTGGCGTTGTAGAGTCTGTCCAGAGCATCGTCTATCCGTGGGAGGGGATACACGTCTTTCTTCGTGATCTTGTTCAGGCGACGATAGTCGACGCAAAAACGTAGGGTTCCGTCCTTCTTCTTCACCAACACCACGGGTGATGCCCACGGACTCGTAGACGGCTGAATGATGTCGTCACGCAGCATTTCGTCGACTTGTTGCTTGATGGCCTCGCGTTCCCGTGCAGAAACTCGGTAGGGGCTCTGACGGAGCGGACGGGCATATTCGTCGGTTACGATGCGATGTTTCGCGAGAGGGGTCTGACGAAGCCTCGATGACGACGAGAAGCAGTCCTTGTATTGGTGGAGTAAGGCTTTGAGCTCCTTTTGTTGCTGCCTGGAAAGGCTTTGATTGACGTCGAAGGCGGGCGCGGACACTGCTGTCGACGTTGCGGCTCCCTGAGAATCGGTGAGGGCGAAGGCATTGCTCGCTTCCACAAATTCGCTTAGATGTGCTACCGTCGTGCCCCTATTCAAGTGCCTATATTCGTTGCTGAAGTTCGTCACCATTACCTTGGCTTCGCCGTTATGAAGCTTGGCTATGCCTCTTGCGACGCACATCTGACGGTCTAGGAGCAGGTGCTGGTCGCCTTCGATGATACCTTGTAAGTTGGTAGACGCTTTGGTGCCGACGGAAATGATGACGCTCGACAGTGGCGGGATGGTTACCTGCTCTTCTGTCACATTCAAGGCGTTGTGAGCGACGTTGCAGTCTGACGCCGTTGCATTATCCGTGGACAGCGTGATTGACCCGGATCTTAGGTCGATGACTGCGCCTTGCTGGTCCAGGAAATCCATGCCTAAAATGACGTCTCGCGAGCATTGCTGCAGGACCACAAAATTCACAGAATACGTCTGGCTGCGAATCGTGACTCTTGCCGTGCAGGTTCCAGTCGGTGTTATAAGGTGGCCCCCTGCTGTTCGGATATCCGGTCCTTCCCATGCAGTCTTTACCTTCTTGAGCTTAGCGGCGAAGAGACCACTGATGATAGAGTAGTCGGCGCCGGTATCTACTAGGGCGGTGACGCTGTGGCCGTCGATGATCACGTCGAGGTCGGTGGTTCGTCGTCTGGCGTTCCGGTTAGGTCGGGGCGTCGGATCACGGCTGCGTCGGCTTGGTCCGGTGCTGCTATGTCGCGTCGGCGGCGAGGCTTTGTCGTAAAGACTCTGCTCAGGCGGCGTACTGCGACTACGTCGGGAAAGTTCGTGCGTCGTGGTCGTCGTCATCGGCAGCGGCGGCGGCGGCGGAGGAGGATCTTCGGCATTGCGTCGTGCAGCAACCGCACCTCCATCGGTTGCTGCCTTTAGTTTCCCGGGTAGGGGCTTGGGGATCGGCCCCGGTTAGGGCCGGTGTACTGGCGGCGATCCGGGGAGACGTAGCGGCCAGGCGAAGGTGAACGGGATGGTCGTCGTTGTTGCCACTGCGATCCGGCGATGTAGTCGGCGATGTCGCGAGGTCGCTCACCTGGGCGCGGACGCGGCGCGTTCACGTCGAAGCCACGCAGTCCCATCTCACGGTACTGGCAGTAGCGGTAGGTGTGCCCGGCTTCGCCGCAGTGGTAGCATAGTGGGCGGTGGTTCGGGGTGCGCCAAACGTCAGTTTTCCTCGGCGAGCGCTGGATTACTGGCGAGCGGGAATGCGTCGGGGGTGGCGGCGGTGGCTGGCGACGAAACTGCGGAGACGTTGGGTCCTGGTGTTGGCGAAGAGCGGCGACAGGTCGTCGTGCAGTAGCGGCGTAGGTCATCGCCTCCGGTTGGGGCTGTGGCCGTTCAGGAACGCTCAGTGAGCGCTGTAGTTCCTCGCGGACTACGTCTTCGAGAGATGCGATTTGGGGCTGAGACGATGGCAACATGCGGCGCAGTTCTTCACGAACAATAGCGCGTATGGTCTCGCGCAGGTCGTCGGGGCAGGGTCCTCGGACTTCTGCGACGTCTGGTGACATGCGCCGATCGTATTGGCGGGTCCGCATTTCAAGAGTCTTCTCGATGGTGGTAGCCTCAGAGAGGAACTCTTGTACCGTCTTTGGCGGGTTTCTGATCAGTCCGGCGAAGAGCTCCTGCTTCACTCCTCGCATAAGCAGGCGAACCTTCTTGTCCTCAGACATGTCGGCGTCGGCGTGGCGGAAAAGTCGCGTCATCTCCTCCGTGAAGATCGTTACGTTTTCGTTGGGGAGCTGCACCCGAGTTTCAAGCAGTGATGTGGCTCTTTCCTTCCGCACGACGCTTGCAAAGGTGCGCAGGAAAGCAACGCGGAAGTCGTCCCAGGTTCGAAGCGTTGACTCACGGTTCTCGAACCAAGTCCTTGCGGCGTCTTCCAGGTAAAAATACACATGACGCAGCTTGTCGTCCGGGTCCCACTTATTGAGGGCTGCGACGCGGTCGTAAATGTCAAGCCAGTTTTCCGGGTCTTCGTAGGTCGATCCGCGGAAGGTAGGCGGCTCTTTGGGCTGGTTGACGACCACGGTTGCCGAAGACCTTGCTTCCGTCATCGTGGATGCCGGCTTCGTAGCAGCCTTTGTTTTCTTGTCCTTGTCGGGGAGCGGCAGGTATTCGGGCGGTAGTCCTTGTTGTCTTCGGCTCACTCGAACGACCGGGTCGGCGTCGTCCTCTTGGCGGCTTGGGCTTGGCTCACGGCTGGACGGGGGCGTACGGTACATGGACCGAGAAGCACCTCCACCAGATGTCACGAGGTTGTAACACACGCAGCACTTGAGAGGAAGCACGCAGGAGTCAGGGCGGTGTCAGGCGAACTGTTTATTGGGCGAACTTGTGCCCAGCAAAACAAGGCCAAACAGCAACAGTGGCGTGAACAGTCGTCGGCCGACGGAAAAAAGACCCCCAGTGGCGCACTGCGCCGGCTTTTATACACGCGTCGTAACGCGTTCCAGAGTGGCATACAAGATAAACGCGGCCTGCGTTGCGCTTAACAGATACACGTGTCATAACGCGTTCCAGAGTGGCATACAAGATAAACGCGGCCTGCGTTGCGCTTAACAGATACACGCGTCATAACGCGTTCCAGAGTGGCATACAAGATGAACGCGGCCTGCGTTGCGCTTAACAGAAAGTGATAGCGGCTTTCTTTTTAAACCAAAAGAACCGCACGTGTCAATATTTCTTAGCCTTTCTTCGAACCTTATTTTGCTCTGCGCTTCCCTCGCCTCAAAACCTGCCCACCCCATATCGCCCTTTACCGCCTCGTTTGTCGTCTTCCCGTGAGCACCCAACGCGAGGCGTCCCACAGTCCTTTGATTTACATCCATTCCCGATTGCACCTCTGCCCTCATGCACACCACTGAGTTCCCAAAAGTAAGCCCTGGAACCATTACACCCTTCCACAGACCTCGAAGCACCTCATACCTATTGTATCCCCACAACGCTCTGTGCTTCATTATTGCCGCATTCCTCTTTCCTTTTTCTGCCGAGGCTTTTTCCTGTACCTTCATGTATCTATCACTCTCATTTACCCATACTCCAAGGTACTTGTATTCGCTTACCCTCGGTATTTCTTGGCCTTGTATGGACACCGTCTGATCACAGGGATCATTGAATACCATCAATCCACACTTCGTTACACTGAATCCTAGTCCAAGAGCTTCACCTTCCCTTCCGCATATATTCGCCAGCTGCTGTATATCATCTCGACTGTCCGCAAATAAGACGATATCGTCCACATAAAATAAACCTGGAAGCTTCTGCTCAATCATCATGCCGCCCTGTTTGTGTGACAGATTAAAACCAATGTTGCTACCTTCTAGCGCTTTTTCCATACTCACCATGTACAGCATGAATAACAGCGGGGACAAAGGACATCCCTGTCTCAGACCCTTGCTAACCTCAACGTTCTCTTTGCTACGCATTCCTTCCCACTCTATGCAAACTGTATTTTCTCGGTATATCTCCCTCAAAAGCTGTATACAGTCGCCGCCCATGCCCATTCCTTTCAATATATCCCACAAAATTTCCTGGTTAACGTTGTCGTATGCCCCAGTGATGTCTAGAAAAGCCACGTACAAGGGCCTATTCTCTATTTTAGATATTTCTATACACTGAGTGAGAACAAACAGGTTATCGTCTAACCGCCTGTCGACTCGAAATCCGTTCTGAAGTTCTCCCAAAATATCGTTATGTTCGGCCCATGTTTCTATTTTCATTTTTACTGCTTGCATCGCCAACCTGTATAGTACCGATGTAATGGTTAGTGGTCTATACGAGCGAATCTTGTCCTTTTCTCCCTTGCCTTTATAGATTAAGTTCATTCTACTTTGTCGCCAACTGTCCGGTATTTGTCCGTCCTTTAAGCTTTTTCCTACTGCTTTTAACAATGCTTTTTTAGTGTTATGTCCTAGTTCGTTAATGAGGCTAACGGGAATCCCATCTAAACCCGCGGCAGTGCGCTTTGGAATTTTTCCTTCGGCCTTTTTCCAGTTGAAATCATCAAGTACTAGCTCTTCCTCTGTTGCTTTCTCCGCCACACTTTTACTCACCGGGGAGATCCCCTGGACGCTCTTTTGAAACGAATCGGCTGTTACCTTTTGGATGTAACCTAGCGCTTCGTACCCTTCCAATTGATTTCCTCCTTCATCTAGGATATGTTGTTGCGTTGTGACAGACTTCCTACCTAGCGCCTTTATGTGGTTCCAAAAAATCCTAGGCGCGGCCCCCTTTTTTTCGTGTATCTCTGTCATCCAGCGTTCACTTTCACCTTTAATTTTTGCCTCTACCCATTTCTGTACAAGGGATTTTTTCTCTAAATATATTTCCCATATTTTTTTACTTCGTCCTGCGGCCGCTTCTCCTTTTTTGCCTTTCTATGCTCCCGTGATGCTTCGCGTCGCTTCTCGATCGCCTCCCGGATTTCCTTGTTCCACCAACTTTTTGGCTTCCTTTTTCCTTTCCAGCAAACAGTTTTCTTCTCTTTCCCTATCTCCTTCGTCATTAGATGTAACAGCTCACTATACTCCCAGTCCTTGCCTGGTATTTCGCCTACTTCTTCCTCGACTCTTGCGGCTATATTTATTATTTGTTGTCATTTAAATACGAGCTGCCAGACTTTGATTCCATGTTCATATTTTCAGTTTCGTATCCCATTTGTAATGTTATTCGTTTATGATCACTACCCAAGCTGTTAATGCCTTCCTCGTCTATCCTCATTTCTGTCAGTTTGTGGTAAATTCCTTCAGTCATGAGACAATAATCAATACTTGATTGCCTGTTTCCGACTTCCCATGTGATCTGGCCGTCACATTTAGGCCCCGTGTTAACTATCTCCAGACTATGTTGCTCGCAAAGATCTAGTAATAACTTCCCATTGGTGTCTGAATATCCGTCAAGGTCATGTATGTGGGCATTCATGTCCCCTAGAAGGATGATTTCGGCCCCATTACCAAATTCCTTAATATCCGCACTCATGCAATCCACTATCTCCTGATTCTTTTCTCTGCAGTTATTCCCCGTCCACAAGTAGGCTACCCCTAGCCACGTTTCCTTTCCACCTACTGTGCCCAGAACCCAGAGGTGCTCTGAACACGTCTGTTTCACTCTAACCCATTTGGCTCCGCGATGAATTAGCATTCCTACACCCCCACCTTTCCTTTCCGATATGGTCCTGTTACACCCTTCCCAAACATAATTTTCAATATGTGGTGGCTCTTCCAAGTCTCTAAGGTGTGTTTCTGTCACCGCATACACGCCTATCTGTTCTTTGTTTAACTGCTCCTCAATCTCTAACCATTTTGCCTTCTTTCTGCCACCCTGCATGTTTATGTAACTAATTGCAACACGCGCCTTTTTCCTTTTTCTTTTACCTTTTTTCTGGTTTTTCGCAATTCTACGTGTCAAAGCGTCCTCCTGGTTGTTTTCCCTGTTACAAGCTACCCCGGACTCCGAAGGGCCCGTGAGCCCCCCAAAACAGCTACTGCGCGTCCTGCCAGTCGCCAGCCCACCTCGTGTCCAAGCCTCTTATCGAAATGAATCTTGTCTCTTTGGAATCCACCCCACCTGTGCACTTCCCTGTTTAAATCCACTACCTCGAAACCCTTCTCTCGACTAATTCGCCATATCTCTTTGTTTGCGTCGACAACCGCTCTTTGCAGGTTGACGTTGCGTACTGGTACTTCCGGTACTGTGCATACTACAATTTGCACCTGGGGGGACACGGCGCGCATGTCATCCACCCCTTTCGCCAAGGTCGTCGCTAGTCCTGACGATTCTTTTTTCAGGACGTCATTTAGCCCTCCCGCAATTACAACGAGGTTACGATTGTTAGCTTTAGCTGCGAGTTGTTCACCCGCTTGACTCATTACTGTCCCCAGCGTTTGTCCTGGGAACGTCCCTATCGCAACTCTCTTGTCGCCTTTCACCCTTTCTTTGATTGCCGCTGCGCATCGGACTAAATTTGAGTCACCGGCGATGATGACCTGTTCAGACATTCCTTCTGAAACCTGCACCTGGCTGCTGACTAGGTGACTAGCGTGAGTCACGGCTGCTGGTTTGCTCCCTCCCTCCCTCAAAACTACTCCCCGGTAGCTGGGCCCTGTGGCCAATGTATCTGCCTTTGTCATGCCTGTTTCCTTCATCTCTCCCGCACGGGGGGTCGTCGCCATAATGCTTCCGCCGTCACCTGCGTCTTCGTTCCCTTTCACGACCTTCGATAGGCCCTTCTCGGCTGACCGGAGCCTTTCTTCCATGGCTGACGTTTTCTCTCGCTCCTTCGCCAATGCATTCTCCAGCTCTGCGATTTTCTCCATGAGCCCACTCTGGGCCGCCATCATATTTTTCATTTTTTCCTCGAACTCGCACTGTCTACACTTGGCGTCATCTTCTGCTTTCTCCTCCGCACTAACTTCCACCTTCCAACCTACCCCGCACTCTGAACACTTTACGGTCTTTTTGACCATGGCTAGCTCAGTTTACCGATGCCCACGTGTTAGAAAACTGTACTAAAATACACTGGTCTAAGCCAAAAGAACCACAATACTAAATAAATACGCTACACTTCACAGCACCTGCGCATGCACGTGGTCGGTCTACGCGCAGACCTCAGCCACGTGGTGGCTGGAGAAAAAAGACACAGTACAAAATACTAAAAAAACGTACACCGTAATAGACCTAATCAAGCTTTACGCTAGCGCCTTACGTTCTCATAACGCTACAGACAGAGGCAAGCTGGAAACATGCAAAAACACTTATCTGTAGCTGTCATTCCGGAGCTCTCCAAAAACACGTCCGACCTCTACCACCACCACCACCCTCTCGACACGCACCCTCTCGACACGCAGCGCCACCTGTGGCATCTGAGTGCAGTCATCACATGCGCGGCCCACCCATTCTCGTACGGAATACGCGCGCTCAGCACACTAGGTAGTATATTTCTAGACACTTTAGCAAGATTACAGTGTCTAGAATTATACTGCCCACACAGTAGGTAGTGTATTTCTAGACACTGTAGCAAGATTGCCTGGATACGCCCCCCTTCTCCCCATTTGTTAAACTCGACCTAAAACTGAGGCAATCAACCGTTTATCCAGGTGTTCGATACACTGTAAGTAAGATAACAGTTAAAGTTGACATATGTAAAATTACGACTATTTGAAAAAAATATATCGAGTTTTTAGTTTTGGTTGTTTGTCCTTTTCTCGCCTGTCGCGCTTCAATTCTCAGTGGGCGTTGATGCCTGTGACAGTAGGTTTTCAACACTTTTCGTTCCAAGTTTCGCAACCCTTGTAATTTGACCATGGTTATTCTACGAATGTATCGCGGCTGCATTTTTATACGTATCCTCTTCACACCTTCGTTTTCTTAGTGTAGTGCAGCACATTTATTGCCATTACGTGCAGCTCCGCCGACAGAAAGTTTTCAATTATTGGTGCTCTCTGTGGTGCTTCTTCAGAAACGCTCAATCGAGCAATCATGTCTTTACGTGACGCAAAAGCTGGTGAAAACTGGAATTGCGCCAGGTAGTTATGAGTATGCAAGCGGCGAAAAGCAGAGTGGGAAGGTGACCACACCACCTGTGACTGACCGTGCCGTGTGGCCGTGTGCACAAGCTCCACGCAGCTGTCAGCCTGAATACGAGAGCTGCGATTCGGACACTAGCTCCGCTTATCGTTCTAGCCTTGTGCAGGCTGCGCACTTGTTTTTCCTTCGTATTTGTGTTGCTTATTATGCGTTCTTACCAAGTGCGTTGAAATTGAAAAGGTAACAACATATCCACGGAGTGAATGATGACGAAGGGGGCGAAGCGTCCGTGCATCCGTCCATGCTTCTGCGCGTCCGTCCGTGCGTACGTCTGACCTTCCTTCTGTGCTTTTGTTAGTCTGTTCGTTCTTGCTTTCGTCTGTCTATGCGTCCATCTGTTCGTTCATCCTAGAATCCGTTCGTTCAACCTTGTTTCTGTTCTTCCATTTATTCGATCGTTCTTGCTTGCGTCAATCCTTGCGTGCGTCTCTCTGTCTGCCCCTCTATTCATTCATTTGTGCGTCCATCTGTCCGTCCGTCCGTCTGTCGGCCCATCCGCATCTGCTGAGTGAGTCATCGAACTAGGTGGTTACGAACCACGACAAGCTAGGAGGGACAAACCAACGGTTTAAGGCATTTCGCCCCTAAACACGGTCGACAGGAAGGGGAAGATAAAAGCTCGCGATGAAAAATTGACGACGTCTTGCCTAATGGTATGCGGAGCAGCAGCGTTGCGCACGGGTGTCGTCAATGGTTGAACGGTGCTAGCGCGGGCGCTGTGGTAAGCGCTGGAAGATTAGTTAGAAGTGACGGCTGCCGTAGGTCCTGTCGTTTCTTCAGAGTGGACACGGGCGCTGGACTGAAGCGCGCTTCGCCTCGACTACCACGGCCTTGCAATTGGTGAAGTGCACACTGAGAGTTTCCTGCAGACATTTAATGTCGAAGTTGGCAAAGACCAGATAGATGTATGTTCCCCTTATTGTTGTGAGTATTTTCCGTTCCAGAGTTTCCGTTCCAGAGTTTCCAGTCTCCAGAGATTCAAGAATGGACACATTTTTCTCTCTAGAGGAACTCCAAACGGTTTCGACGGCATGCAAACGATCTTTATCGCCTGGTCCGGATGGGATCACGTACATGACTCTTTGAAACCTCGGTGAAGCAGCTCGACAGGCCCTTCTATCCGTGTACAACGACTCGTGGAGCAGCGGATTTGTCCCTCATTCGTCGAAATCCAGCTGCCTCGTCCCCGTGCTTAAACCAGCTAAATCTCCTCCGGGCTTGACCTCTTATCGCCCCATCGCGCTTACCAGCTGTTTCGGGAAAGTGATAGAAAGGATGATTTTGACTCGCCTAGAGTGGTACCTGGAGCACCACGGCGTGGGCGGTCCGCAATTGATAACGTTATTCACCTGCTCTCGTGTGCTCAGTATAAAAAAATGAAATGTTTATCCGCGGTGCTGTTCTTGGACGTGAAAGGTGCATACGATAACGTATCAAATGAAGCCATTCTGGGTGTCATGAAAAATGTTGGATTAGGGGGTCGGGTATATCTATGAATCGACAGCTATTTGAAAGGCAGAACTTTCTTCGTACACACGGAGAATGGCACAAAAACGCATCATTGCGTCCGTCGTGGTGTGGCTCAAGGTGGTGTTCGTAGCCCCACACTTTTCAATCTAGCGCTCCTCGGCCTGGTTCACGGACTTATAGAATCTGTCCATCTATCAATATATGCAGATGACATTTGCATCTGGGCGTCCGGCATAACGCGCCTTCATTTGTGTGCCGGACTTCAGAGAGCGGCTACACTAGCGACAAAGTACCTGGAAGAACGCGGACAAGAGCTATCACCAGAGAAGTGTTCGCTTATAGCATTCACGCATAAGGCGATGAGCCCATATGTTATTAAAATCAATGGACACAAGATCAACTACATGAAGACACACCGATTCCTCGGAGTCATAGTTGATCGCGACCTTTCCTGGAGCCCTCACATTGCCCACATGAAAACTAAACTCACCATGATCACCCACGTGCTGAGGTTTCTTGCTGGAAAAAACGTGGGGTGCATCGGTACGAGCAATACTTCAACTATACACTGCTCTGTTCCTAGAATATATGCGATAAAGCTTACCCATGCTTTGCGGGGTCCGAAGAACAAACATGCGCGTCCTCCAGTTGATCCAAGCCAAAGCACTGATAATTTGCCTTGGTCTCCCGAGATGCGCGTCTTCAACAGAGACAGTCATCATTGCGCGTGATTATTCAGTCAACGCATACATCCGCGTAGACGCTTTGAAAATGCACATAAGACATGTCGCTCGGCTTCCATCTCATCACCTCGCCTCACTTCGAACTTCTAGGCCCCACTCAGCGTTCAGTGAAACTGTAGCTCAGCATTGCGCAGTGCTTCCATTGCACTTTACGTATGCAGCACGGCCGCTGATACCATTATGGTGCCTACACCCACTGAAAGCCCTTCTTACAATTCCCGCCATCCAAAATAAGAAAAAGTCATTGCATCTAGCCCTGAAACAAGCCACATTACCTTCCTGCAAGAGAAGCACAACGGACGCCTTCACATTTAGATAGAAGAGTCTGTGCAGTTCATGTCCGACCAGATGACAGATTTAATGAAACGCACCGAAGAAAATGAGCGCAGCATCAAAGAACTATGTACCAGGATTGAAAATCTCGAAATGCCAGACAAAAAACTTGAATCGCTAAACCGCCAGCTTGACGACCTTGAATGGCGTAACCGAAGGTACAATCTCGAATTTCATGGCATACCACAGACTCAACAAGAAGATCTTGTTGGCAAGATAAATGCGTTAGCTATCCAAAACGAGCTTCCTGAACTATCACGCGACGATGTGACAGCGATTCACCGTTTGCCATCCAAGCAAGATAAGATTCCCGCAATAATTTGTCGTTTCACTAAACTAAACGTCCGAGAAGCGTGGTGGGACAACCGGCTTAAAATTTCGGAAATGAACAAAGAAGTTCGCGTGCTGGAAAACCTCACGAAACGCAGTAAAGCACTGTTGAAGGAAGTAAAAGACTGGGCAAAGGTAAACGACTATAAGTAGGTCTGGCATAGAAACAACAAAATCCTCGTAAAAAGGCGGAGAGGCATCCAACGAAGCTTATCTTGGACTTCCGCGATGTTGCTAAGCTCACCTAGATGTATGACCTGTACTTCTAGGTTTTTGTGTGTAAAATAATCACCAGATGGCACCTGTTTGCCATACGTCCTACGTTAATCCTAACCAGTTCTCAAAAATGCTTGGTCCAGCCTTCGCAAAATCTTTCAAATCTGTTCATTTTAACGCACAGTCACTCGGAAATAAAGAAATGCACCTAAATTTATTTTTGCGACAGTTAGATACATCTTTGGATGTAATTATGGTAACTGAAACTTGGTCGAAAAATGATTGTGATCTTATCCGTCTTCCTGTGTACCAAACATTTTTTTTAAACCGCGATAATGGTCGCGGAGGAGGTGTTTGTATGCTGTTTAAAAATATTTGGAAACCAGACTTGCTACCGTTATTCACAGTATGCACGAGCGACTATGAAGTGTTATCTGTATGTTCAGGAAGCACCCTTTTTGCAGTGTGTTATCGTCCTCCACAGGGCTCAGTCACAGCATTTACTAGTTTCTTTGAATCTCTGCTTTCATAGTGCCGCGAAAAGCGATTGAACCTAGTATGTGGCGGGGACATGAACATTAACATGTTGAATAATGATGTTTCGAAAAGGAGTTTTGACTTGTTATTACAGGAATGGGTTTTCAAATGTCATTGATTTACCAACCCGCATCACGCCAAATTCTTCCACGTTGCTAGATCTGTTTATTACGAACATAGACAGAGCAAGGGTAAAATCTGGAGTAATTAGCGCTGACATTAGTGACCACTTACCGATTTATTTATGTTTTACAAAAGAGTTCAAAAAACATGTTAGCAATACCCGCTCTTTTCAACCTATCACTGAAAATGCCCTTTCTATATTTAGGCAAAATGTAGCGCAAGTAAACTTGGATTTTATTCTGGAAGAAAATGATCCTGAAATAGCGTACGACAAGTTAATAAATATTCTTAAGCCAATTTACAACGCAAGTTTTCCATTCAAAGTTGTGAGGAAGAACCACCGAACTCGGAAGCCATGGATCACACAAGACGTTAAAGAACCCCAGGTGGTCAAAATTTCCGGAGCCCTCCACTACGGCGTCTCTCATAATCAAATGGTGGTTTTGGGACGTTAAACCCCACAAATCATCATCATCATGGATCACACAAGAACTGCTTACTAAGATTAGGTTGAAAAACTCTTTGTATCACAAGTTTATCAAAACTAAAGATGTGAATGACTTGCGTATCTTTAAGAATCTCCGTAATCGCTTCAACAAGGAACTTAAAAAAGCTAGAGCAGATTATTACACAAATCAGTTTGTTGCATGCCAGAGTCGCACTGGTTTAACGTGGAAAAAGCTAAACAATATTCTAGGGAAACAAAGCTGTGAAAAAGAACTTTCCACACTTGTACTAAACGGGGAAGCTATATCCGGCCAGGAACTGGCCAATGAATTTAATCACCATTTTGTAAGCATTTTCAGTGAAGCGAAAGTGTTCAATGACCTCCTAAACATTACCTTGATTGAAAATACTCTATTTCTTAGCCCGGTTGATGAAGCTGAGGTGATGGGCACATTCAACACGCTAAACAACACGACATCTTGTGACATTGATGGATTCCAAGTTAAACCAATTAAGTTTATATTTGACATTATTTCGCCGTACATTACGCATATTCTCAACAAGTGTATCATTAAGGCAGTGTTTCCTCGTGGTATGCAGCTTGCGCGTGTATCAGTAATTTATAAAAAGGGTGACAGAAATCAATTGGGAAATTACAGGCCAATATCTATTCTACCAATATTTTCAAAGCTGTTTGAAAAAGTTATTCATAAGTGCTTCGTGAGCTTTGAATCTAAGCATTCCCTAATTAGCGACTCTCAATTTGGTTTCAGAAAACACTGTTCGACAGAGCTCGCGTTACTGGAACAAAAAGAACACATTCTAAAGGAACTTGACAAAAATAAAATAGTTATTGGGATCTATGTCGACTTTACGAAGGCTTTCGACCTAATAAACCATGAACTATTGCTGCGAAAGTTAGAACGTTGCGGATTTCATGGACATGCATCTGCACTCGTAAAATCTTATCTTGAATTCCGTAGGCAGGCAGTTGTTGTAAACGGATTCTTATCCGACACACGGCCTGTTCAGTGTGGCGTCCCACAAGGCAGAATTTCGGGCCCGTTTCTTTTTAACATGTTTATAAATGATATTGTGCAGACTATACCCTTCGCAAAAATTGTATGCTACGCTGACGACACGAGCATATTTCTAGCTGGAGATAATATAGGCGAGTTGACAGAACAAGCAAATGACGCACTAGACAAACTTGATAACTGGACACGAAAGAACGCATTACAGATAAACAGCTCAAAAACTAAAGTCGTCATCTTTAGAGGAAAAAACAAAAAAAAGTCGCATTAACAAGAGATATATGTTTTCAGCGTATTCCCATAGAAATAGTGCCATCGATTAAAACATTAGGAGTTATGATAAATCAAAAACTGTCCTGGGACGACCATGTAACCTATCTTGGTAGCAAGCTGTCGCAAATAATAGGCATTGTTTACAGAAAACGTGAGATGCTGCCACTGAACGTGATGATCCTAATCTATCAGTATTTATTTTATTCTCATCTAAACTACTGTCACTTAGTCTGGGGTACCACTACACAAGAAAATCTAAACAAATTACACGTCCTACAAAAGAGCTTCTTACGCGTAATGGAAATCCTTCCTCGCTAGCACACAACAACCAAACTTTTTACCAACCACAAAATTGTGCGAGTAGCTAAATTATATGAGTATCGTCTTTGTCATTCCTTCAAGCGTGAAATCAAGTATAGTACATTTCTACCTCGTAAGATTGCTCTGCTAGAGCCGCGAAAACATATATATGCAGAACAAGAAATACAGATATATGGCACGTTCAAACATACAGAACAACTTACGGCACGCAAACCCTGGAAAACCAGCTTCCGCGACAGCTTAATAGCTTCGCAGCTAAAAACGCACCTCTTGAAACATTGACAAATAAAGAGTTGTTATCATTTTTTCTTTCATAATTCCTGTTATCTTTTTGCTTGCGATTTCTGTGCCTTAAAAGTGTACTTCTTTGTATTGTGTCTTTCATTTTTCTTTTTCTGTTATGTTATGCACATTTGGTTATGTTTTTTTTTTATTCTTGAATCCTTGCTGTTCGCCAAGTTAGGGGTCAGCAGCTCAGTCAAGCTGTTTTTTTTTGTTGGAGTTTTCATTGGAACGATCCTCGGATTTTGCAGCTTTTACTGCGGGCCCCTGTCATCATGTACACAATGATGATAAAATAAATGTATTATTAATTACACAGATGGCTCGGTGTCTTCAGTAAGCTCAGCAGGGGTGGTGGTTATTCCCGTGAGGTACATCACAATTCAATTCATGACATCGCATTTGACGTCATCGACAGCTGCAGAACTCGCCACCGTATACGTGCAGCTCTGGAGTTTATAGTTGAAGAACCTTAGAGAACTTGGTCTATCTTCTCGGACTCGAAGGCAGCTCTTCAATGTCTTATGTCGCCCTTTCGCCATGAACCTAATGAACAGTTAGTAGCTGAAATAAGGCTTCTTTATCACCAAGCGATCGAGAAACAGCACAGTATAGTGTATCAGTGGATACCATGTCATTGTGGTATATATGGCAATTACCGCGCAGATGAGGCCGATAGATCTGCTCATGACGGTACCCAATACACAGCCATCCCATTCTCAAGAACGGATGCCGCTACAAGACATCGTTCGCTTGCACCTGGCCTCACACTGGTACAGTGGAACTCAACAGACTTCACAAACGCGCGCCTGCATAACTTGGATCCCGATCTGCAGCTTCATTTTCTCTCAAGGATATCTCGAGCTAAGGAGACTCTTTCATGCCGCCTGTGGCTTGGAGTGGCCTTCAAGAACGCATACTCTTATCTCATTGGAATGGCCAGCTCTTCTACATGCACTTACTGCAGCTGCGAAGAAACCATCGCGCACCTTCTGTGTAAGTGCACCCATTTTCACGCGCAAAGACAAGAACTGACTGCAGCTCTGGATGGACTGGATGATCGGCCTTTGTCGGAACAAAGGGTTCTGGGTCATTAGCTGAGCCCATCCTCAACCCAGAAGGCTTTGAAAGCTTTGCTGCGCTTTTTGCGGACAACTGGCCTCAGAGACAGACCTTAGTGTCTTATACTCTTTGATGTTGCCTTTCCTCTGTCGCATTTTTGTAGTTTCTCTCTCTCTCTCTTCGCAACATTTCTCTTTAACATCTTTTATGCCCCTCACCCCTTTCCCCAGCACAGCGTAGCCAGCCGGTCTAAGAACTGGCTAACCTCCCTGTCTTTCCGCTTAAACTTTCTTCCTTCCTCCTCCTCCGTTCCGCTGACACGCACTTCAGCGAGAGCACGTCACGCATGTAATAGATGAGCTATTCTCCTCCTTTGCTGACGTCAACGTTAAAGTCTCCCGCGACTACAAGAGGCACGCATCGACACGCCTCGCCGCAATCACTCAGCGTGTCCTCCAGACAGCGCTGAGCCTGTTCCTTCGGCAGGTTGGGAGCGAGGAACAGCGCGAGGACAGCGACGTCGACGACACGCGTGGCAACGTACTCGGAGCAGGAGCGTCTTCGAGAGGTTCCGCATCGTTTTTTCGAGGTCGCCTCCAGATCGGCCGGCGGAGCCCGGTGCTTGCGGGCGGTAGCTTCGGTGGCGGGCGCGCGCTGCTTTCGAGGCGTTGCACACCACGGCGACGATTTGCAGGCGTTGGCCTTCCGCTGTCGGCGCTTCCGCTCGGCTTCCTTGACTCGATTCTCTTCGAGGTTACCCACACACCACCTCCATTGTCCAACGCTATCCCCGTGCTTGACACTGCCGACGCTTGCGCTCGGCTTCCCTGGCGCACGCCACGCCGGTGTTACAGGCGTGACGTCGATTGGCTCTGCTAACCTTCGGAACGCAGGTGACGGCCGGGTTATGGCTAATTGCTTCGACGCATGGCTCCGCTGCGGTGGTCTAGTCGCTGAGGTACTGGGTTGCTGACCCTTAGGTTACGGGATAGAATCCCGGCCGCGGCGGCTGCATTCCCGATGGAGGCGGAAATGCTGTAAGCCCGTGTGCTCAGATTTGGGCGCACGTTAAAGAACCCTAGGTGGCCGAAATTTCCGGAGCCCTCCACTACAGCGTCTCATAATTATATCGTGGTTTTGGGACGTTAAACTCCACATATCAATCAATTGACGCATGTTTCGGCGGGCGAAGGGGCTACCTCTCCATCGCAGAGAAACGAGCCGAAAGAATTTTCACTTCATGTGCGCTCGAGCGTTGCGAGTGATGGAGAGGGTCAAGCGAGAAAGAAGTAACACGCGGCGAGCGTACGGCAGGCTAGGGATGAAGTAACGTCAATATGCAATGCGAGAGAAGGCGTGTCTTACTTGGCACCCCTCCAATATGTGCGGTGAGGGTAGCGCAATGCGGAGCGTTGGCAAGGAGACACGGACGAACAACGTTACAGAGGCCAGGCAGAAAGCTGCTTTGCATCTAAAATCCGCAAACAGGCGTTGTGTCGAGCCGACGTTTGGACAAGTGGACTTGTCTTCCTTAAGGATACAACCTTAAGGATAGCATTGGGCACGGCGGGCATGGCAGCGGCATGTCGCTAACCAAGCCGTTCTTCTGCCTTGTGCAGGGGCTCTTCTGCGCAGGATTGGCTATGCAGTGCTGCTACTTTCCAAACTCGACCTCGCCGACGTTTCAACAACCAGCTTATGCGGCAACGCATTTGCTGCAAAATGATGCAACAACAAGCGACATCACGCTTCGTCCTTCCTCAGCTATCACTGTCCAAACCGTGACGTCAGCAGATACAACGCTTATATATGAACCCCTCCTGAACTTCAACTTCATTGGGCACGGCGGGCATGGCAGCGGCATGTCGCTATCCAAGCCGTTCTTCTGTCTTGTACAGGTTGGTCCTTGTTTTGGTTTCTTTAAGAACAATTCGCGCTTTCTTATAGTCCTGCCGTGCCCCAACCAGTGCTCTGTGATTGCTTACGAATGCTTTTGTGCCATGCGGTTGTTATTGTGTGGTGACATTGAATCTAATCCCGGACCTACTGTCGAAGAATTACTTCTTAAGGTTTTAGAAGGTAAAAACGAATTGCGCAATGAAATCTGTGGCCTTAAGGGCATGTTTGTGGCTATCAAGCAGCGGTTCGATAGTATTCATATCACTGAACTTAAGACCAAATCATTCAAACTAGACGTTCTTGACAATCTTGTTTCAACATACCAAAAATCAGTTAGCCTTCAGACGCATCAACTTATGGACCTTGAGGATAGAAGTAGGCGCTCAAATTTAGTGGTTTTGGTGTCTCTGAAAGCCTCAAAGAGACTGAAGCGGAATTAAAGCAGAAAGTAATTGACGTGACGTTTAAAGTTAAGTTGATGTCACGTGCAAATCGGTAGGGCGTATTCATAGAATTGGAAAACCCGGTACGAAAAGACCCGTCATCTTGTTCTTCCAAGATTTTAACAAAAAATCTGATGTACTAAAGAATGCAAAAAAACCTCAAAGAATCTAAAATATTCATTCAAAACGACTATTCCAAGCAAACCTTAAAAAAAGAAAACTGCTTTTGGACAGTGCAAAAGATGAAAAATCCCAAAGGAAAAACGTTTATCTAGTTCACGATAAACTGCATGTTAACAAACATGCAGTTTATCGTTTTTGTTTGGAACGAAACGGCGAACGAACGCAGAAAAATCTCTCAAAAGAAACGGCATACGCATGAAGTGAACGCAGGTGTTCTGAGCAATGCTCATGAAGGTAGTGATAATGGAAGCGCATGACACATGAACAACCAACGCGTAGGACTACTAAATATAAACGCTCGTAGTATTACAAACAAAACTGAGCATCTTGAAGCTATACTCCTGGCACATGATCCTCACCTAGTTGTCCTTACCGAGACGTGGCTTCATACTTTCGTCAGTGATGATGATGTGGTGCTGCCGGGTTTCAAAATTTTCCGGAAGGACAGGGCAACTGGGGGGGGGGGGGTGGCAGTTATTCTGAAAGACTGCATAAAAGCTACGTTGCTATCTGATGTGCCCGATCTCCAGTGCTTGTGTTTAAATGTGACACTTGGCTGCCAGAATTTCGTGTTGTACGCAGCCTACCGGGCTCCTGATGCAACAAGCGATTATCTGACAAAGCTGCATGCGCACATGCTACAATTCATCGAGAGAAAAGTAATATTGGCAGGAGACTTCAATCTTCCAGATATTGACAGGGAAAGATTAGAAGCAGGCTCTGACTCTGTCAATATTTCTTGTATGTTTGATATTATGATTGACCACAATCTTGTGCAAGTTGTGGTTGAACCCACGCGTGTTACAGAGTCTACATCTTCATTGCTTGATTTGGTATTTTTACACCGATCAATTGCTCAGTGCGACGTGTCCCTGATCCCTGGCATATCGGACCACAGTTTGATTAGTGTTTCGTTCCCCTTGAATATAAACCGTTCTGGGGATGGGAATACCACAAAAGCTGTTCAAAACTTTGCGCACGCTCAAGATTCGCGTATTTTTGAGTTTTTTGATGATCACGTGGCTGAGTTTTGTGTTGACAATGTGGAACACCTTTGGGAGAAATTCAAGAACATCTGTACGTTTATTTTAGATAAATTCATTCCCAATAAGCTAAAAAACGCACTAAGTTCACTCCGTGGGTCACGAGACCTATACTGCATCTAAAACGAAAGGCTGAACGTCTCAGGAAAAAGAGAGCAGCTTCCCAGCGCCTAAGTGAAGTCCGGTCTGCTTTACACGAAGCGATTCAACGCGAGAAAAGCTTTTATTTCAATACCACACTGGCTAATTTTATTAAAGATGACCCGCAGAAGTTTTGGGCCTACATTAGTGATCGAAAAAAGAACGTAGAACAAATTTATGTGAACGGTTCTCTGGTATCGGATGCGAAAGCGATTGCTGATCATTTTAACTTTTTTTTTCATAGTGTTTTCTGTCAGTCTTCTCAGCCTGTGGCTTTTGTGCATGATTCCGCTGATACTCCACCAGGAAATTTAATTTCAATTGAAGGAGTTTTAAACATGGTTCTTCGAATAAAAGTAAAATCCTCCGGTGGGCCAGAAGGTATGCCAACGACGGTATGCCAAGCCCTTTCGACGGTATGCCAAGCCCTTGTCCAAATACCTTGTTACAATTTTTGAAGCTTCAATCCGTACTGCAACATTACCTAAAGAATTGAAAATGGCTCGTGTCAAGCCAATTCCCAAAAAGGGAGACCCTCTTCTTGTCTTCAATTATCGGCCAATTTCGATTATATCGTCTTGTAGCAAAATGTTAGAACACATCGTCACAACATTCATATCAAAACACCTAGTGAGCATAACTTTTATCTCCGTATCAGCAAGGTTTTCAAAAGGGCTTGTCGACAACAACTCAGTTATGTACAGTCATTCATTCTCTTGCATCTGTGATTGATAAGGGCGGCCTAGTAGACGTCATATTCCTAGATTTCTGCAAAGCTTTTGACTGCATCCCCCATGATAAACTTATGGTTAAATTACAGCTTATTGGACTTCCAAATTTTCTATTAGCCTGGATTTGTAACTACCTGTCTGATCACTCCCAGTTTGTGTGCATTAATAATCAGAACTCGATTCTTCTGCCGGTTACTTCAGGTGTCCCACAGGGCAGTGTACTCGGTCCCCTACTATTTTTGATATACTGTAACGATGTAGTAAATTGTGTAAACCCACCTGTTAACGTTCGACTTTTTGCAGATGATTGTATTCTGTTTAACTCGATAACTAGTTCTAATGACCAAGCAGCTCTCCAGTTCACTCTAAACAATATATGTCTAAGGTGCAATCAATGGGGGATGAAACTAAACTTGGATAAATCAGTTCTGCTCCGTGTCACTAACAAGAAAAAGCCAGTACTAACTGACTACACGCTCTCTAACCAACCTCTTAAAGAAGTTAAGGAATACAAGTATCTTGGTGTCACTCTAACGAATAATTTAAGTTGGAATTCCCACATTAAACAAGTTTCTTCCGCACCTTTCCGCAAATTATGCATGCTAAGGCACAAACTTAAGGATGCTCCTACGAAAGTGAAATTTTTAGCTTACCAATCCTTGATTCTCCCTAAATTAGAATATGCATGCGTTGCCTGGAATCCTTATACTAAAACTAACATTGATGCATTAGAAAAAATTCAGCGGAGGGCAGTTCGTTTCATTTATTCTCTTTACAAGCCTGGTAGTTCTGTAACTAGTGTAATGCTTTCAAATGGTATCACATCTTTGCAGTCGAGACGCAGATTCTTACGTCTCAAATTTTTGTACCAACTTTCTAACCGCAAATTTGCTCTGAACCCTGACCCCTACCTCACACCACTAAGAACACGCCAGACTCGGCATTCACACGCACTTTCTTTAACACCATATCTTGCTCGTACTAACTTGTTCAATTTTTCCTTCTTTCCTCGTACCATTGAAGAGTGGAACGATTTGCCTGCAAGCAGTTTACACTCTCCCTATCTTATTTACGCTGAAATTTGAAGTTGTTTTTCTAACTATTCCAACTATTTCCTCTTTTCCCTCCCCACTCTTTCCTTTTGTTGCTTTTGTGTAAATATGTCACGCTTTCGACTTTTTACTCTCTTTATTGTTGATGTTGTTTTGAAATGTGTATGACAACTGTATTATCTTGCCCTTCCTGCTTTGGCCTCTGGCCAGCAGTATTTGTAAATAAATAAATAAATAAATAAATAAATAAACTCTTATTAGTTGTAGTGAGAGCAGAGAGAGAGCGCCATGAAAGCGGCTGGCGTAAAGTCTCTGAAAACACTAAAGCAGCGCCATTCGTGTCAACATGCAGACTCCTCTCCCCTCGCGTGCATAGCTTTTGTGAAGGTATCGCAAACACTGTAAAGTTTGTCCATTTTCGTGAGCGTGAGCTCCATGAACAGACGCCATCGGCATACACTTTCAGCATTGCCGAGGCACGGCCGCTCGATGAACACAGGGCGATGAAGTGCCCAAGCTGCCCAAGCGTCTGAAACATCCAGGGCGCCCGCGTGCTTTCGCATTCGTAGTTTCCTGGTGGACAGAGAGAGAGAGAGAATAAACATTTATTAATAACAAGTGGAAACTGAGCCTTCTTTGGGTGGGGCCCTCAGTCCAGGGCTCCATTGCCTTGCGCGACCCTGCGAGCCCGCTGGACCAGCTGCTGCTGTTCCTGCCGGCGTAAGCTGAGCAGTGCAGACTCCCAAGAGGAAGGGGTGGGATTGGGAATGGGAGGCACGCCCTGTGGGGCAGAGCATTCCCACGTGGAGTGGTACACCGTCGGTACGGATCCACAGAAGGGGCAGTAGGAGGGGTAGAGAGTCGGATGAAAGCGATTTAGCATATAAAGGCAAGGAAATGAATTGATCTGTAGTTGCCGCCAAGCGACAGCATCTGCTCTGTTAAGTGAAGGATGAGGGGGAGGATACGTATAACGGCTATGTCGATAGTACTGCAGCGTAGCGTTGTAGTTTAGTGGTTCTGTCGATGCGTCGTCTGGATTGGACAGCTCTTCCAATGGAGCCCGGCCGGTCAGCTCTCGGGCAACCGCATGAACGCGTTCATTACCATGGAGAGAGGCGTGTCCAGGAGTCCAGACGATACGCACAGGACGTAATGCGGACGGTGAGACAGAAGAGAGGATATTGTGTGTATGTGCAGCCACAAGTCCTTGAGCGAAAGCACGGCAAGCAGCTTGTGAATCTGTTACAATAGTGACAGGGGAGTCATGTGACAGTGTCGTAGCGTAAACAATTGCCAGAGCGAGAGCTCCCTCCTCTGCCAGACCACTGTCTGTAGTGCGAAGTGTGGCAAACGCCACAAGGGCGTCTGTGTCATCTGTCACGGCTAAACACATGGCTGACTTCTCTGGGTAGCGTGCTGCATCAGTGTAAAGTACTTGTAAGTCTGATGTACCATCACCAAAGACGCGTGTCATAGCCTGAACTCGGGCACGTCGACGACCGGCGTGGCGGGAGGGATTTATATTGCGTGGATCGAATCGGAGGCACTTTAATGAGTACGCGGACAGTAGAAGCAAGTTTATATCGCGGTACTTGTGCGGGTTTTTGAGGAATCGGGTAGCCAAGACGAGACAGGATGGCGCAGCCCTGACGGGTCTGCCTGAGCCGCTAGAGCTGACTATTGTGCTGGGCCTCGATGAGTTCGGTTATGGTGTTGTGGACTCCTAATTGAAGGAGGCGTTGTGTAGATGCGTGTGGAGGCAAGCCGATAGCCGCCTTCACAGCTCTCCGTAGAAGGATGTCCATCTTTTTTATTTGAGCTAGAGTGAGATTGTGAAAGGGAAGATGATAGGTGAGCCGACTAACTATGAGTGCTTGTACTAAGCGGAGGACATCTTTCTCACAGAGGCCTCTCCTGCGATTGGTGATGCGTTGGATCATGTGTGTAATTTGAGTTATCTACTGAGCCAGAAGGTGAGTAGTGTACGAAGCCTTGCCGTCGGACTGAAGGTAGAGGCCTAAAATGCGAATTCTTTGTACCAGAGGGATAGGATGGCCATCAAGAAATAGCGAAATGTCAGGAGAATCAGCGGTTTTGCGGCGCCGCTTGTATACTAATAACAACTCCGACTTATCCACTGAGCACGTAAGGCTGCCGGCAGCAGCATAGTCTTGTACCACAGACACAGCTTCCTGTAGGGCGTCCTGAATGGTTCCGTCTGATCCTTTGGTCGCCCAAATTGTAATGTCATCTGCATAGATGGCATGCTGGATGTTGGGAACCTGTTGTAATAGGGAAGGGAGTTTAGCCATAGCCACGTTGAACAAAGTGGGCGAGAGAACCGAGCCCTGTGGTGTTCCTCTGCCTGCGAGACGAATGACGTCAGAACGGAGGTCTCCAATCCCAATAGTGGCCGTGCGGTCAGAAAGAAAGGACCTGACGTAATTGTAGATACGTGAGCCACACCGAGATGAAGCGAGATTGTCAAGAATAAGGTCGTGGGAGACGTTGTCAAAAACACCCTTCAGATCCAGGGCCAGAATAGCTCGGACCTGGTTTGAAGTGGGGCTATCCAACACGTCCTCCTTAAGCTGTAATAATACGTCCTGTGTAGAGATACTAGGACGGTAGCCGAATAGTGTATCAGGAAAAAAGTTATTGTCTTCGAGAAATGGTTGTAGTCGAGAGAGAACAACGCGTTCAAAGAGTTTAGCTACACATGAAGTTAAGGATATAGGGCGAAGATTCTGGAGGGATAGCGGCTTGCCAGGCTTTGGAATAAGTATGATTTCTGCGTGTCGCCACTCCTGTGGTACCGTGCCGTTTTTCCAATGTTCGTTGTAAAAAGCGGTTAAATATTCGATGGACTGGTCATCTAAATTACGCAGAAGTGTGTACGTAATCCCGTCTGTACCGGGTGCTGTGTTGCGCTTAATGCTTTGCAAAGATGCCCTAACCTCTGCTTCTGTAATGTCCTCATCTAGAGGCGTATCGTGTACGTGTGGATAATCACGGTAGGCGGGACGGGGGCCCGTGGATACATAGTGTTGCTTTAAGGTGTGCAGCAGAGTGTTATCGTCGAGCTCTGATTTGTGGAGAATGGTGCGGATTGCGTTAGCAGTGTGTGATTTTGTCTGCGTGGGATTTAAAATAGCACAGAGTATACGCCACGTTCGAGGTGTACTTAGTGAGCCGTTGAGTCGATCACAGAAGTTATGCCAATTGTTGCTAGTGAGGATGTTCGCATAGTCCTGTGCCTCAGTAGCTAGTTTGGCGATTCGGAGACGAAGTTTTCGGTTATGTTTCTGTCGCCGCCACCGCCGTGTCAAGCCTCTGTGGGCATCCCAGAGATGTAGCAGATGCCGGTCCACATCCGGCGTTTCTGTCGTCGCAGCGATGAGTTTGGTGGCTCTTTGAAAATCGGAGTGAAGTTTTAATATCCAAGCCTCTAGGGAAGGAGAGTCCTGATGGGTAGTTGTACGATTACGCCTAAATGCATCCCAATTCGTTAGTTTTATGATGCGCTCTGGGACACGCGTGGCTGCTACTTGGAGCTCTGTAGTTAGTATATGGTGATCACTGCCTAGATTCACAATGAGGTTGCACCAGGAATGGTGACTAACGCCCTTGACTATCGTGAGGTCGGGGCATGTGTCCCTGCTCACACTATTACCTAGGCGAGTGGGTTGATCAGGTTCTGTCAGCAGGGTCATGCGATGAATCGCGAGAATCCTGTGCGAGTCGTCGGCCTTTAGGCGTTTCTGTTGCGTAGCCCCAAGCCGGATGGGGGGCATTGAAATCTCCTACAATAACTATTTGTTTACCCAACTTGCAGATTTGTGCGAATAGATTACCGAAGCCATCGTTCCTGGCGTTAGGTGCACTGTAAACGTTAAGCACGTACAGGCTGCTACTGGAACGAGAGCACGGGACTAATTCGAGAAGTACGTGTGAGATGGAGGTGCTTTGAAGGGTGTGTTCTATGACAGTGACATGCTTAGAAACTAATGTAGCTGTGCGATGTGGTGTATTGTTCGTTATGTTCGTGTATGTGGTGTAACCCGGAAGCGTAGGGGTACATTGTACTTCTTGTAACGCTATGACATCGGGAGTAATCTGCTGCGTCGCAATAAATTGCATTAGAGCTCCGCGTTTCCTACGATACCCCCTGCAATTCCACTGCCACACACGTAGGAGTTGAGGGGTGTCACGCGTTGACCTACGGTTTCTCGCCATGATCTTGCAATAGCGGGGCCTCGGTAGTACACGGAGGCATTTCGGAATGTGCTAAATCTTGGTGGAGGGTGGTGGGAAGCGGGACTGCAGCAGCTGCGGCTGTTGGAACGGTTTTTCGGGACGGTGATAGGAAACAGGAGGGGCGTATGTAAGGATGCGGTCGCTGTGTTTCACGTGTCGGAGACGTGGTGCGTTTTGGTGCAGATGGCGAAATATCAAGTTGGCCAAGTGCAGCCGATATCTGCTGTTTAACATCCGTTACAATCTGCTGGATAGCAGGTTGCAGGGCCTGCTGGATCAATTGTTGGAGTGGAGCTGTTAGTTCAGCCATAATGCTATCCTTCATTTTCTGCATTTCTACCTGCATCATAGCTGCGAATTCGTTCCTTAAAGAAGTAGCCATTTCGTTCAACGCCTCTCGTGTGCAATAGTCGGATCGTGCCGTAGTTGACGACATGTCAGGGTGAAGCTGAGTGTCTACTGACATGGGTTGTGGTAGTCTAGGTGGCGTTGGTTGTGGTGTTCTTTCCTGCGTTGATGTTTGTGTGAGGGAGTGGGACTGGTGTGGGGAGGGAGGGAGAGGAGGGAACTGCCCTGCCCAGCTTACCGTTTGTGCTTTCTTGTGGGAACCGCTTTGCTGGCCATGATGATGCGTTGTCCCGTCCGTGTGCCAGCCTTGAGATCCCGGCTGGCCAGCGAAACCACTCCGCGATGACGAGTTTCCTCGCTTGGGCCCCGACTTATCCCTGGAATGGCTCCTTCGCCTGGCTGCACTCCCGGACGCACTGCTCTGCCGTCCGGGGCTGGGAGATGGTGACTGGGCCTTCTTGGTGGGAGTAGCTGACCGGGGTGGTTTGCGTCGGTCGACAGGTGGCAAAAACCGCTTTGGGCATGGTTTGGCATCCGTCGGGTGGTCGCCACCACAAAGCATGCAAGAAGGGCGGCACTCGTGGTTGTTGGGTGATAGTGAATCCCCGCACACTCGACATTTCGGTGTGTCAGGAGGCTGTGGGCACACGTCTTCGCGGTGTCCAGTTTTGTTGCACTTTCTACAGTGGGGAATAGTCCGTTTGTAGAGGTAGCAGCGGAGAGCCTGTCCGTACGCGTTCACGAAGAAAGGGACTCGCTTGCCACAAAATGTGAGCACCATTGCTCCGGAGTTGCCGAGGCGTCTGCACGTAAGGACCTCGTAGCCCGGTACTTCAACTTCTGTCAGGAATTCGTCTGGTGTGATTTCATGGCCTATTCCGTTGACCACCCCTTTGCACGAATTATCAGGCGCAATACCATAAGAGGTGATGTCGTAGGTTGTTGCGTGCACTGTTTTTTGGTGATTTGTCCAAGTGCCATGGCGATGTGTTCAGATGAGGTGCTTATTGTTAGCACATTTTGATTTTCGTCAACTCGAAGCTTGATATCAGGCTTCTCACTGCGTATATTTGCTGCATGAACTACGGCGAGAAGTAATGTCTTGGGGCTAACCTTGCTGAGATTTAATCCACCATGGGGACGGATTGCTAGCTTGTAGTCCTCGGCAGGTAGCGGTGGGAGTCTTGGTAGACGCGTCCTAGGTCGGCTCTGGAGTAGAGCGGGCTCAGACGGCGTGCTGGGCAGCTGTTCAGTCGGTACGTTATGGGGTGGCAGCTGTCGGCGTTTGTTCGCTCTCTTGGTAACAGTGATCCATGGATTTGCGTTGTCATCATCGCTCATCTGCGTATCGGC
Source organism: Rhipicephalus annulatus (assembly GCA_013436015.1). NCBI lineage: Eukaryota > Metazoa > Arthropoda > Arachnida > Ixodida > Ixodidae > Rhipicephalus > Rhipicephalus annulatus. The sequence goes on from WOVY01010713.1 coordinate 91,063, forward strand.
GTCTTGACTGGTCTGCGTATCCATCATCTGGTCCGTGGAGCGAGAGGGCAATGAGTGCTTCTTGTCGGCTGCGACGCTCCCAGAGACGCTCGCCATCCGCTGTAGAGCGGGGCGGCGTTCTGTCCAAGCCGCGTCTCCGGCTTGTTAGGGTTAGCGAGGTGGACGTCTTCAAGAACTTTCGAAAGCGTTAAAACGTTTAAAAGCGCACTCACAGGTTGAAGTCCGGTATAGGCTTGACAGTGGTGATGCTAGGAACAAGTTCCTAACGTTGCAACAGGTCGCCAGGAAGAAATTCTTCTTGAAATTGAACCTGAGCCGGAGCCGATGTGATTCGCGTCCGTCGCATGCTCTCGCTCAGCAAAACGCCCCTCCTGGTGGACACTCTAGAGGCGCTGCAGTGGTAGCTGAGAGATGAGGTACAGGTGAAGGGGTGCGGTTGGCACTACTTTAGTTTTTTTTCCATGAACTTTTGGCCGATGAGGCCGTACTAGTCACGCCACATTAATACCCTCGCGTCGGAGCTCAGTGGCGACGGCTGCCAGCGTCCGACGCGCCAGGCGCATGAACCCGGTCTTTTCTCGCGCAGCACGAGCTAAGCATGAGCTGCGCGAGAGGCGCGGCGCGGCAAGAAAGAAAATTATGGTGATGCAAGCCTTACAGATCTCCCCCCCCTCTAGTGCTTTTCGTGAAAAGAGAGAGAAAAAGACTATGCACATGAATGACAAAAAAATAAAGTGTCAATAAAGTGTCCGCTGAAAATTTCCGGGTTCAACGTGGATAGGAAATCGGGCCGCCAGTGGGTCTCTGGCGAGTGGCTCTGAAAGAATCGCAACGGATGAAGAAATATGCACCGAGTCACTGTGGTCTCAGGCAAGTGGGTCTCACGATGATCTGGTCGGATTGATCGGGAGTGGACCGTGGGTCGCGAGGTTAATCCGCCAACATTGGGAGACATAGGCGTGCGCAGGGTTTCTTTTCCGGGGAGAACGATTATTCATCGCAGCAGCCCCCCCCCCCCTTCTGTTCAAACATTGTATGGGGCAGACTTTGCACCCCCGTTTAGGTGATCAGGAGGGCGCTGCGCCCTATTCAGGTCAATGTTTCACCCCCTTTTAGGTGACCAGAGGAGCAGGCAGCGGCTATCTTTGGCCTCCTAGTTTGCGCGCCTATGTTGGGTGAGGTTCGACAGTGCTGGTGTTAATGTCGTTGTCGGCGCAACACGGCCTTGAAAGTTCTGCCGCGCCCGGCGTGCTCTGTTTTACGCAGAGCGCGTGGACTTTGTCGGCGTCGTGTCACGGGTGGTGAATTTGCAGGATTAATTGGCGTCATAGCTGTTGACCAATGAGCTTACGTTCCGGGCACGCGTCTGGTGGTTGTAGTCCGGCGTCTAAGGCGCTGGGGAATCGGGGTTGTGTAACCCAGTCAGCGTGCACGGGCTCTGCCAGAGAATCCTGTGGCACACCTGTGCTCGTGGAACGAGGTTCGGTTGTCCGTGCACTCTGGTTGGCGTCTAGGTCAGCAGAATTGCTGGCCGCATTAATTGACAGGCATGGTTTGTGCGGTGAACATGGTCGTAAGTGGACTAGGCACGTCGTCCTCAAGTGCGTCAGTCATAGTCGCAGCATTTGGTCAATGGGAACTTGAACTTCAGCTGCATAAGACAGAGAAGGCAAGGCTGGTAGCTGCTTACAAATCGTACAATGGACGAGTTCGCTAAAATGGTCGGGCCGGTTGAAGGCAAGTCGGGTGAGGACCATGTTTGTGACAGACTCCATAGCGTGCGGCTAAGTTGCGGTCATGGAGCTTGTAGAGTCAGAGTTGTTGTGGGATGCGGAGATCGAACAAGACGTGTTGGTGGCGAGCGTGCCTGAAGTATTGTTGGCGTAAGACGTCGAAAAAAAATGGCAGCATATCCATGGAGTGAATGATGGATAGTGGGGCGAAGCATCCGTCCGTCCATTCGTTTTTGCTTCCGCCCATTCATGCATGCCTGCGTCTGTGTGGCCACCCGTGCGTCCATCCACCCGTCCGTGCGTGCGTCTGTTCATGCGTCCGCACGTTCATCTGTGCCACCGTCCCTGCTTTCGTCCATACATCCGCTCCTGCATCCGTCCATGCATCCATTCGTCCGTGCCGCCATCCGCGCGTCCGTCCGTGCATCTGTCTGTGTGTCCGTTCGTCCACCTATTCAACACTCCAAGTACCACCATCTCGCATCTTTTCATCATATATTCCTCATATAGAAGCACCGCCATCCAGCGCACAATCCAAGTACTGAACGATAGGAGGCAAAGGCACACTTTCTTACAGCTTGTGCTTCGTGCCTACTTCCCACCTTTAACCACCTCGAGTTCATGGTACTAGTTCGCTGTATTCATGGACCTGCAGCCCAACGCTTGCTAAACCTTTCTAAAACGAAGGAGGTTAATCCCAGCGAGTATAACGTAGCAACCCTGTCTTGTCAGATAGTCCTCAATGTACATGCCAATGACTGCTAATGGGGAATGAGAGACAGGGGAATTCGGCTTTTTGTTAACGCGCACGCTGCGAATCTTCAGGGGCGAAGCTCTTTATAGCGGCACCCGTTCGTACCTCGTAGCCGTTGTACTAGTTTGTAGCAAGTATAACATTTTGACCTTCAAGGTGGTGCCGGTGAGAAACTTCTTCTGTGCGTTGTTGAACAATAAAAGATAGTGCTCAATGTACATGCCAATGGCTGCTAAGGGGGAATGAGATACAGGAGAATTCAGCTTTTAGTTAACGCGCACTCTGCGAATTATTTATTGTTCAACAACGCACAGAAGACAAGAAAGGGTTGCTACGTTATACTCGCTGGGCGTAACCTCCTAGGTTTTAGAAAGGTTTAGCGAGCGTTGGGTTGCAGTGCCATGAATACAGTGAACTAGTATATAACATGAACCCGAGGTGGTTAAAGGTAGGAAGTAGACCCAAAGCGCAAGCCGTAAGAAAGTGTGCGTGTGCCTCTTCTCGTTCAGTCCTTGGAATGTCCGCTGGATTGCGCTGCTTCCATATGAGGAATATATGATGAAAAGATGCCAGATGGTGCTACTTGGAGTGTTGAATAGGTGGACGAATGGACACACACACAGATGCATGGACTGACGCACGAACGGACGCATGGACGGACGCAGGAGTGGATGCATGGAAAAGCAGGGACGGACGCACAGATGAACGTGCGGACGCACGAACAGATGCACGCACGGAAGGGCGGGTGGACGTATGGGCGGCCACGCAGACGCACGCATGGATGGACGGAAGCAAGAACGAACAGACGGACGGATGCTTCGCCTCGCTATCCATCATTTTCTCTGTGGATATGTTGTGATTTTTATTGTTGAACAACGCACAGGACAAATCTCCCACCAGCACCAGCTTGCAGGTCAAAGCGTAAGACACGTTGCGTACTACGACGAGGGACGCACAGGTGCCGCTTTAAAGAGCTTCGCCCCTAAAAGTTAAACTCGATTGTGTATGACGTAGAATTATTCCACTTGAACAAATGGGCGTTATTCGAATTTTTTTGTCTATACACACGGAAGTGTAACAGATCACCAGCCTAGTAAGACATATGGGACGATAAAAAATTGAACGTATTTTGACTTGAGAATCTAAAATCTCATTTTTTTCCTCATACTCTATGTGTTATTTTAACCCTCACTGACTAGAATAATATAATATGACCGTGCATTAATCAGTTGCACCAGTGTGCTAACACACTACATTCAACCATACCCTTGTTTTAGCTTCAGTAAATTCAACTGTATCAAGCTGTTGCCAATATTTCTACGTCCATCGCGGTGACGATACGCAGGCTAAGTGGTCCCGATTGACGTCAGGCTGTAATATTGTCAAATTATCTCGCAGGGAGCATGTCTGTTTGACAGCCTTGTGCTATTCACACGTAACATACTTTCGAACAAGAAAGAAAAAGTTTTTTTTTGTTTTTTACGACGTGCTTCGAAGTTCCAAAGACGTCGTGAATATTCTACGTGAAAAAGTAGCTACCACCCGAAACGTGAACGTCAGGGAGCATCGAATCGTGTGAACGTGTGGACGTCGAGACGTGTGGACGTCGGGGAGCTTTATTACTCCATTCCACACGATGAATACTACGGTGCGGTGAGGGAGTACATCGAGCACAAGGGTGAACTCGCGTTCCAGAATGAAGATGGTGCGATTAGCGAACGACTCCTACTTAACTCTTCGGTTGATAAAACATGTGAATAGTACTTTATTTAGAAAAAATAAATATGCATATAGTGGGTGCTTTCTCGTCCCGCTACTGTCTCACATTTACCTTACTTATATGTCGACCGGAAAGCCACTGCCCCTTGGTCCCGTATTAGGGTGTTCTGCGTACTCAGGTATATTGATGATTATATTGTGATCTTTGAAGCCCCTGGTTAGGCTATTTTTATTAGCAAAATCTACTTCATCATAGAGCATTTATCTATCACCACATATGGCTTAGTGTTCACTCATGAAAAGCTTGTCAACTGTAGCCTACAATTACTATATTCAAGAATATTATTTAAACGAGGTCACGTCTGTTGGATGCACTGTCCAAGAGCAAGCAATCATTTATTGCCCCATAACAGCATGAATTCAAAGTTGACAAAAAGATATGTTGCAATGCTGTGCCCCTGTTAAGCTCTTGAGAAATCAGGCCAACATTGGGCTCAAGAAAGCCTTGCCTATCAAGTTGAACGAATGAGCTTGGGCAGGCTATCCCACTCGGCTTATGTTGGGTAGCTGAGAACATATTTTGCAGTATGTGATACCAGAAGGACAAAAGAAAAGGAGCAGCCTATTTTGCAGTCATTCAATTCACGTAATACCTTAGGTTCACCGTTTATGACAAAATGTGAAGAAACTTGCGAGTCGGGGAGGTGTAAAAACGGTTTCTGCCACCCAATGTAAATTGGTTAATATATGCGCATTGATACACAAAGAAAAGCGCCTATTGTGCCACGAACGCCACGCCAAAGTACACTGAATGTACAGGCGGGAGCAAATGTGTGCATACCAAGGGATCGAGTGGCAGGATGCAACGACGCGCCATATACCGACGGGACGCCTTCTGTGGTGTGCATGCGTGCATCTCGTGACTCCTGCCACTATCGGGTGGCTTCTCACATCTTTTTTTTTAACAGCGTCACTGTGCTTGTAGCCAAAGAGAAAGCTTGGAGTCGCTTTCCTTGCTCCATTGAATCGGCGTCTTTTTTTTACGTAGTGACTGCGGTGAGGCCGGTTCAATCATCACCAGGCTCGCATCATTTCCCGCATTAGTTAATTAGCCTAACTATGCATAGATAGCATCGTATAACCTAAGGAGGCCAAGTGTACAAAGTTATGTTTTCTCGGCGCAGCTTTCCTACGTCGCGTTAAACCAAATTAAGTTTATTTAGCCTATTTAAGCCAAAGCAAGCGCAGCTGAAACTAATCAAACCTAGTGGAGCATGGTATCAACTAATAAAGTCACGCATAGGTAGCTTTACCTAAGCTGATTCTATTATAATCAAATCTGGCCGCCATACGTGGATTGGCAGCGCTGGTGCCTCTTATTCAACCTGGCAGATGCTCTCAGCTCATCATTCATACGCAATCGGGACAAGATATCCACAATTTGCGACAAATGCAACGCTCTACATCGCTCTCGTATGTTATTCACCATCTTGCTGTCTGCGCATCTAAGTTCAGTGGGTTCCACGGGCCACTTTGCCAAACCTTGTCAAAGCTTATTTGGCAACCCACCGTCAAGTTACACTGCACCCTCTACCGCGTTTTCTTGAGGAAGCTCAAGGACACATGCCTTGGGAGAAAGCCTCTGACATACCACGTGACCTCTTATACCTCCGCGTGGATCAGATATCCCTGGTTATTTAACCCGCCGAGAGGAGGTTACGTTGCGGAGGATTCGTGTTGGGGTAGCGCTTACCTCTTCCGTGACCACCATTTGGAAACAGAAGTACCGATGCCCATATTGCAGATCATGCCCATTTTGTGGCGCCCCAATCCCTGATGTAACTGCCTCACACTTACTATAAACCTGCACTGGTCTACAATTAAGCCAACGTCATCGCCTCCGTCTAACAGACCGCTGGATTAGTTGACGTCAACACCGTTTTTTACAGGAAGCAAGCCTGCCTGTGTATTTGTTAATCAAAATTACTTCATGTTAAACCTAGTTAAGGTTAGATGAGTACAGAACAGTTGGGGTAAGTATAGCCAAAGCGAATTAGAAGAGTCGATTAGCCGAGCAAAGTTATCTTAAATAAGGGAACGTAATAGCGGTCAATTGTTACAATGCGAATTCCCCATGAGCCCAGAAAAGCTAAGCCCTGGGACGAATTACTCCTTACCGACTAAATGCCAAACAAGCTAACTATGGATTGAGACACAGAAGTCTCATCAAGCTACACCTGTCTCAAATACACTTAACTAGCGGTAATTATAATATTCTGCGACATAATGTACCTCAAGTGGGCTTACTTTGATGTCACACAAATTATTCAGACATACTCACAATTAGGCTGAACGCTAATTAGATTGCATATAGGTTCACTAGAATCGACTTGGTCGGCAACAGTTAGAATCTTTCTGAACTCGGATTATCTGAGCGCATGGAAAGTTTGATTTGAATAATTTATTATTTGGTTTTATTTAATATAGCTAATTAGACCTAGTTATGTTGCGATTAGTAAAGTGATGCCATGATAATCATGCTAAATCCTTAATGAGATTATTCTACACCTACCTTAGCCCGCATAGCTATCTTATGCATAATCACTGCATGTCACGCGCACTCCGGTATATAGGGCATGTTGCGTTGGATCTCTACAGGAAACGCACATTTTCGTTTTTATTACGCGTCACAACACTGGTCGTCGGCATTACCTATTACTTGAACGATCATTTTGCTTATTTGTGCCGAAAGGTGGCTTTGCTCCGAGATGGTGTGGCGTAGACCCCTTCATCGCGTCTACAGCCTGCACAAAACGCCGCCCATAGAAGTGTCGCAGCTTTGACAGCGATCGGCATGAGCGCATTTGGCATAGCTTACCGAGAGAACGTCGACACAACTTTCGCGTCACGGGGGCTTGGGCTAGTTCATGCACATTGTAGGCTCGTGAGCTTGCGTGTGCACAATGTTCGTTGTCCATGCGTACGAGTTATGGAATTTTTCGGCTCGCGTGCTGAAGGGGGCAGTAGAGGGATTTGGCTTGCCATGGTTATGCAGGGCTAGTGGCAAGTGTTCCAAACTTTCCTCCTCACGTCATGCATTTGCGCCACTTCAGAATATTTGTTTTCTCAGCTAGTAATGCACGGATTTGAAAAATTCTTGCATAATGCACTTCATTGGGCTCACAACAACTTCTAATGTCTAACTAAAATTTGTGATGTGACCTGGTGAGGGCCCTTTATTACTGCAGCTGCAGATCATGGAGAAGATATAAAGTTGTTCACAGTATTATTGTGTAGTGGATACTTAAAGGGGCCCTTCCAAACTTTCTGAACATTATTAGAAAATGCCTCCTATTGGTAGTCTAGGCTCTGGCAAACATGTGAGCCAAACATTGTTGCACAGCTTGTGACAAATTTGGTTTTGAAGTGAGCTAAAAATTGCTTGCTCTTTTCTCAACAAATAAGCCAACAAATGGAGCCATATATCAAAAATCAACTGCACCACGCCCCCTTAAGCAGATGGTCACAGCCATTGGTTGACAGTGAGCTGCATAGTTACCATGGCTGTCACAGTGTGCCACTATGTGCTCGCGCAGCATGCTCGGGATCACACTTAAAGTGAGCCATGCATGATTCACACAAGTGATCAGTGAAGCAGCAAACTCCAACAGTGAGGTAGTCAATGTACACTTGTAAATGTGTAGCAGGGCCCCTTTGAAGTCCTAGTGCATGTCTTATGACTCTCATTTGTGCATGCAGCTGTACTGAAGCTTCACTAGCAATGGCAGGAAAGCGGTGTGCCTTAATGGGTGCCGTGTATCCGCTCACCTACCAGCATATTCGCAATGTACTGCCTGCCTAGCTGACTAACTCTGTTGTGGTTATACTTATCATGCAGCATACTGCAAATGATCTTTGTTCAGTGCCTGCACGTAAATATTGTGGAATGGTTTGAAGTGAAAGTTGCAGTCTTGGATTTTGGGTTGTGTTGACACCTGTGAAAAATTACACCTTGATTATGTTGCATGATGGCTGGAGCACGAGTCAGATTCTTTCAATTCTGCCTCTCTATATCTTACAAAGCTACAGCTTGCAGGCCACGATTTCTTCATCTGGCTCTATAAGAACTGAAATGTTTGTGCTCTCACCTAAATGTGCTAAAAAGAGTCTCTTATACGAAATTGATTTTTTCTCGGATATCCTGGCAGAGTGTACAACGAAGCTGCCAGTGCGTTGGTGAATGCCTACCCAAAATTGAGGGGCACAACTTGAACGTGACATGTATGCAGCTACTTTAATTGCGGCGAAGCCAGTTCTTGTATATTTTGCTTACTTCACATAGTGTGCAAGTGTGTCACCATGCGCCGCTTCATCACTTCCTGTTTGGGCAACCGACATGTCTCGGTACTTATAGACGATGTCACAGCCTACTTCCGTGTCGTTTTGTGGAGCTAGCACCCACTCAGTTCAGCCTCAAGATGCCAGTTTGTGCAGTTATTGGCAGTCCGTGAGGCAAGCCATCAATGAAAGTCATGAACAGAATACAAAGCGTGGGGAAGTTCTCCTCGTAAGAAGGTATTGTGAACGTATGTGCAGCTTCGCAAAGAGTGCTACCCTGTTTCTCTAGCACACGTTAACAGAAATAACTTGAAGAACCTCGATAATATCTGTGCCTGCAGGAGCATGTATCATTACAGTTATTGCAGGCAAGTGCTATCCAGGCACTTACCAGTACACAAAAAGGGAGAATGAAAAGGGAGAATGAAAAGGGAGAATGAAAAGGGAGAATGAAAAGGGAGAATGAAAAGGGAGAATGAAAAGGGAGAATGAAATTTTATTTTACTACTGGTTGTGCATTCTTTTCACTCGTAGAGAAAGATCAGGTAGCCTCTCCAGTTTTTTTTTTACTGCTTGTTACTGTCGTCATTGTTTGTAGGTATGCCACTGTACACTAGTGCAAGGCAGTGAAAAAAAAAAATACGAGGCGAAAAACCGCTAAACATATCATATGAGGCAGAAGTAACAGACATTTTTTTGTACTGGCATGTATTTCAACCCTGCGAAGTCACTACCTCGAACTTGCGCAGTTTCTTTTTCTGCTGGTTTTTGTGAATGCAGAGAAGAGAGCATCATCTTCATCACTGTTTAAAAATTAGCGAAATTGCACTTTCTTGCTGCATGAACTGCTTTGGTAGTGTGCGTGCATCTCACGCAAAGTTACCTTTCTTCACACGACAACCAAGCTGTTTCCATGGGAGCTGCTTCCCAATTAGGCGTAAATATTGTGCATTCAAGGGACACCGGGCTTTCATTTGTATTTGGCCTACACAGTTTGCAGTGAAAATTAGGTTAACTGAGTGTCCGCAAAGATCGCTGCGGGCAACATGTCGGCGTCTGCAGTGGCATCTCTCTTCATGGAAAGCCAGTACAGGTCATCGTCGTAGCTTTTTAGATGTTGCGTATATATGTATCGAGATAACTGGTGAACTGGCTCGGTACAAGGACTTCGCTGAATTGTGACAGCAAAGCATCACACAGATGGATTTTCATTGTGCCCTGCAACAGGTGAACACTCACTCAAACCCTGCGCTGCAGGGCATGAACGGCAACTTAGGTACTCGGGAGGGATGGCAGGAGAGGGCGAGTGGCGGCTGTGACATCACATGAATGCTACACATATGTAGAGTTGATCAGTTAGGTCACTCTTTTTTCTATGTCACATCATTAAAGGTACACTAAAGAGGAAAAACTTTTTCTCGAATTAGTAAAGTATTTTTCCACAATACCAAAACCACCATGCTTGCTGCGAGAAGACGCTTAATAAGCGAGAAAACGCGCTAAAAGAGAATGGAGGAGGTGACGCCGCCTCGGAATTCCCGCAGCACCATTTTCCGTGATGTCACATATTATCAACGGCGCCTACTAGGGCATACGTAGTTCTTAGTTGGTTAAAATGAAGTACATTGTCCTCTGCGGGGGCCAGAGACTTAACATAACAAGTGTGAGGAAATTTCCTCGAGCCAGTGGCGCCAAAATTCGATAAATGCTCTTTAAAATGTTTGATAATGTGGATTAAGAAGTTTGGCGCGCAAATCAAAAATAAAACTTTGAACTTCATTTTCTCCTGTAATAATGAACCTTTGGTGGTGAAATAAATGACTTAAGAGTTTTTCGACCACACTTTATCAATCTAAACCAGTTCATTGTTTCTCTTAAATGTCCTTTTAAGGTAACTACAGCGTTTAAAAACGCTGCCTCTATCCATAAAAGCATGTTTCGGTGTGCATTGATTGGCATTGGTTGAGTTTTGGTCACACCTAAGCTTCTTAGCTAATGCTTATGGGCAGAAGAAAGGTGTCTTTGTGTACATGATTTGATTCTTATGACACTCTGTTACCTGCATTTTCCATTCCTCACTAGTGGAAAAATTGCAGGTTACTGTGTTAACAGAATAGTGAGCATAGTTCTATAATGTGCTTGCTCACCGCATAGTCTGTGTGAAGGCAGCTGTTGTCAGCCTAAGCTACATAGTAAGCAGAGCTTTCATCATAAATTTTTTTGTGCTCTGCAGGACTCGTGGCACGAGGCCCTGAAGTTCAAGGCAAATTATGAAAGGAAAAAGATGACAGAGAACACAAGGGAACTGCCTCCTGGTGTAGCAAAAAGGCCACGCAAGGAGCCTACTTCTGCAAAAGTCCAGAATCGAACCACGAGACCTTCCATAGTAAAAATACAGGCACACAGAAGCTTATGCTGGGGGCACTTGCTTATGTAGCATCTAAAATTGTCCCCGTTCCCCCTTTTTTTCAGGCAAGTGATTTCGTTGATGCAGAAGACGATGAGAGCATCTTGGCACACCACACCGGCATGCAGAAAGAGTGTAGAATGGCAAGGCCAGACTATGATTATGTGAGAGACAGTATGTTGAGGACTTTCTCAGCAAGGCGAGAAAAAAGAGGCTGGATTTCAAAAGAAACAGCATCCATAGAAGACATCACAGATAGGTACCCAGCATTGATGCTGGCGACGATCGTAAGTTATACTTCTATCCGCTAACTAAAAAACATTTCGTGTTTATTGGGCTGACGTTTTGCTGGTTCAATCTTTTGCCGAATTTGTGGTTCTAATTTCAAAATTGTAATTGAGGTTAATTTAGCTCCGATATTTCTCGAATTGTACATTCTACTAGAACGAAATACAAGACAACCTTGTTAATATGTGCCTACAACCACAGTATCCAGCCGTAGCCTATGCAATTTTTCAGTGCTGTCCAGCCAACAAAATTATTGTAAACATCACCAAGAGCTCGTCATGGCATTCGACATCACTTTTGGTTAGGTAGCTTAAGTCTGAAAAATTGAATGGCGCATTGTGGGGCATCCGAATTTTTAGTCGTTGCCTTACGTTACTTCAATGAGATTGTTGGCGGTGCTGGATACGTGTACGAAGTTTCAGCTTCTGAATACACTGTTGGCTACTGTATAGTATGCGGGCGTTCTAAAGCACTTTTGTCCAGGGCAAAATGAATCGGAAACGGGAGTTAGCAGCTTAGGTCAGACCAAATTAAAGTTCTCAAAGCACTGTGTACAGTGCACTATGAAAAAAGTAGTTTCTCAGAGCAGTACGGGATGAAAATTGGTAACAAGTCCCGCAGAAGGTAAAAAGCACCAACTTGCTGCAAGCAGAGCCAGCACACACACTGTATCTTGATTTGCAACGCCGCTGGTGAGCCAAGCACTGATGGCCATTTTGTCTAAGGCCGAACCAATGGCATGATGTTCTGTTCAACCTTTAATTCTTTCAGCAACAGTTACAGACGTCCTACAAGAGCATGCAGAAAAGTAAATTTTAAAGCGTAATGGAGATGTCATAAATGGTGAAGTGATTTTGTGTATCAGTACTCCTATGACACGTGCATCAATCTGTACTGCGGCGGCATCGGCTTCTTCCTTTTTTTTTGATGCTCTCATCGTCAGAAGCTGCCAAGAAAAAGCAGCCTGACCAGACAAAGTGCAATATACTATTGTCTATGGCTCTGTACCTTTCTTTTGAGTGAGCCTGATTGATATGTAGTGTTTAACGTCCCAAAACCACGATATGATTATGATAGACGCCATAGTTGAGGGCCCCGGAAATTTTGACCACCTGGGGTTCTTTAACGTGCACCCAAATCTGAGCACACGAGCCTACAACATTTCCGCCTCCATCGGAAATGCAGCCGCCGCATTTTGAGTGAGCCTTGTGGTGAAAGTTAGCCAGGCCAAGACTCAGTCTCTCGCCCAAACTGAAAATGAACACATTTAAGCAGTGAAATACAACTCTCAGCTTCATGAGAATGTTGGAATGGTTGAGGCAGATTTCTCGCTGCAGAGAAAGAATCTCGCTTGTGGTAATGTTCAGGCATCAGACTAATAAGGTTGCTTTCAGTTGAAATAGTGCATATTTGAAAATATACTGTTCTATTGCACCTACTTCCTATTATGTGTATTTGAAAATGTTTTTATGAGATCTCTCAATAGTTGTCGAAGATCATTTATTCATTGTGAATTTTATTAACACCTCCCTTCTCTTTTCTTCTTTGAATTACCTAAACACCACTATTTACCATTCAAACTTGATTAAGCAGTTTTTTTACTTACAAGCTTATTAGAGAGTTACAGCTTAGTGTAAAATGGCATCCATTTTGACTTAAAGGGGTAAAAACACCACATTTTGAGGCTATGAAAAGCCTGTTCTAGGCTTCCTCTATATGCAAGGACACTTAGTACTAAGTGTTGAACACAGCAGTCGTTTAGAATACGCTTTAATTCACTTCCAAAGTGTGCCTAAATGCTTATTCTCGCGATCAAGACCAATCACTTGAGCGGCTATTACTGACGTTAGTGTGTAGGAAGTGCGTAGTGCAACGAAAGTTTTAGTGACGTCAAACCAAGCACCCTCATTTTTTCTCAGCGCGTTGCCGAAGTAACCAAACTTGCACTTTTAAAAGTGCTTCACATCGTCTCCCAAACTCTCAAAGGCGACTTGAGAAAATTTGTTTCTAGATCGGATTGGTTGGGGCACCTGTCGGAGCTTCAAAGAACTAGGCAAGGGTACAATCATTGTTGAAGATATAAAATGTATTATACTTCTCTGATGGTGGAAATTCTCAGCAGGGACGTGGTTCCGAATCGGCGAGAAGAGGCGCTGTTTGAATGCATTGCCTTTCATCAACAATTTTTCGCCATGGTTGCTCAGTGAAAACAATAAAGCAAATTTATAATTCTGGTTCCGTCAAGGGTCATGATTTCGATATCATTAACGGGTAGCCCAGTACTCCTCAAAGATTTCTGCATATACAGGAATTTCATAAATGCTAATATTCTCTGTTAGCGAATTTAAGCTCCGGATGGTTGCTCGGGTATGTTCGTGTGTGTAGTCGGTGCAGCACAGCGTGTGTTACAGCTTTGTTGGCCGAAGTGTTCAAGATTCCTACAGGCGGCATGCGTCACTCTCTGACCAGTCACCCAAAAATAGAAACGAGAAGTTAATATAAATAGGCTGACATCTAATTACTTAGAGAGAATATGTGAATTTTGCAGCAATAAGAATCGTTTCCAACAAATAATGCATAAGCTACAGTTTTGATGGCACCACTTCTTTAAATTAAAGTTCGGTATCACTCACGGAACACCTGTTGAACTCTCACATTTTTTAAATGTCGACCAGGTAAACACAGTAAATCCGTGTAGATATTTTTGTTGCTTTTTTGTACGAAACAGATGGTGGCAACATGGTACCCTTTCTAACCCTTCCTTTACCTTTCGGGATACCACAGAACTGATTTGCCCATCGGAAACTTTATCTATTGTGTAGTGAATGGATACTTATTTCCTGGTGCCTTTTGGAAACTTTTCCCTGTTTTGACTCCATGTTTGTGAATGATTCTACTTTAAAATAAGGCAGCCTTCGTCATGTCACAAAAGCTGTTTTTTACTGTGCTAACAACATTACTGACGATTCTGCTATAATTACCTCTTGTTCGGCTTGGTATCATGCAGTTGAAGAAATTAAAATAGTTTGTTAAATCATTTCAATAATTGAGCACTGAGACGTCCACATGTATGCGCTACTGTTGAAAAAATATAAATTGGGTCTTAGGATTGAAAATTCAGTAGGACTGGACTTATTTGCTTTTGTTGTTTACTGCAGCAATAATAATATTGATGTTTTTTACACTGTCTACGTGAAGGCTCGGAACGAGTTTCAGTCCCAGACGGGAGTTTCTCTGCTAGAGAAACTTCAAGATGTGCTCACCACAGCGTCTAGAAATATTTTTTGAGGTAGCCAGAAAGAAGCGCCACCTGAAACACTTCTTTTGCACTTTTGACGAGGCAGCAAGTGCCGCACTGCCTCTCCTCATAGGTATTACTGCATGAGCTTTGAGGACTTTTAGTAACAACTTAGTGTTAGATTGTTGGAGAACCAGTCTGATGTATTGAATGCATTGAACAAAATATGCCTGTGTCTTGTCGGTTGCTACTGAGGGTAGCTCCTGGTCTTTGAACAATGTTGGGTGAAATATTATAAATCAACAGTGATCGCGAATTAATTCCGTGAAAAAATATATATTCAATTGGTCAGCCTGGCAGTTCTGGTGCGTAACAAAACTTCTGTACCAATTTAAGATTTTCGGAAGTTTGAGCACATTTGGTGAAAAATGATACAGCAAAAAAAGGCAACAAATGAAATGCAACTTTAGGAACATTTTCAGTTTGCTGTGGGAAGAAGTCTGAGTAAAAAAAAAAGCAACTGTTAAGAACTCAAAACGTCAATAATCCAGGAGTGTGTTGCTGGAATTCAGGAATACAATATAAAGAATTGAAATAATGGCTGTTGGCAAGTTGAAGCTAAAATGCTGAAACTTGATATTGACTTGTATATGCACTATTGAATGTTTTTTGTGGCTCTGCCACAGCCCTTTAAGCATAAAAATTGTGCTCAGATGCACATGGATTACAATATTGTTGAAATTCTGAATTTATTGAAAAATGATATTTTCTTTTATTTCTCTGGTCAATTCAAGATGAAATGGAAGCCACAGTTGCGGCTGTTTCACGAACAGGAATGACGAGAGAAGGGGTCTGGGGGAGCACAATTTCCCTCGTTATTTTTTTGTGTGAAAAAGCCACAGCTGTGGCTTCCACTTAAACATAAACAAACTAGCACCGCAACATGTATTTTTACATTGCAATTGCAGATGTCTACTTAATTTTCTAAAAATTAAACTCATTACTTTAGCCCTTTGAAAGTTACAAAGCTTCATGTGATGAACTCAGCCTTACAAATGTGGTACTGAATATGTGCTGCAGATCAGATGCCGACTGCTTACTCAATATTTTCCCAAGTAAACTTCAGCTGCTCTGCCAGATTCCATTGTGTGACCAGCTTAGTCTTAATATCTTCCGCTTAGCAAACTTTAGCAGTAGACAATCTGTGCTGACAACCTATTACGGTGGCTAATGTTTGCATTACATCAGTGCCACTTTGGGGTGAACTCTACTTGCACATGAATGGGACATACAGAGGGCAATTTTCTACAACGAACGTGTCACTGCCAAAGTGAAATCCATTAATTACCAGCAATGGTTTCAATCATGCAACAAAGACTGCCGGTAGCAGTGAACACCTTTGTAGCACCTTTGTTGGCAGTGAACAGCTTTCACGTTTTGCAGAGGTGACCCGCGGGTCGCGGGATCGAATCCCGGCTGAGGCAGCTGCGTTTCCGATGGAGGTGTAAATGATGCAGGCCCGTGTGCTCACATTTGGATGCACGTTAAAGAACCCCACGGGGTCTAAATTTCCGGAGCCCTCCACTACGGCGTCTCTCATAATCATAGGGTGGTTTTGGGACGTTAAACCCCGCATATCAATCAATAAATCAAACTTTTTTGCAGTGGTATGTTCATTTTGTTTTTCCCTAGATGAAGTGACTTCAGCAGACTCCACTCACTGCAAGGGATTGTCACCATTTGTCATGTGCTCTAGTAATTGATTGACATGTAGAGTTTAACGTCCCAAAACCACTATATAATTAAGAGAGACGCTGTACCAGAGGGCTCCAGAAGTTTCGATCACCTGGAGTTCTTTAACGTGCACCCAAGTCTGAGCACACGGGACTACAACATTTCCACCTCCTCCGGAAATGCAGCCACCGCAGCCGGGATTAGATCCCGCGACCTGCGGGTTGCAGCCGAGTACCTCAGCCACTAGACCACCGCGGCGGGGCTACACTCTAGTGTTCCAAGTGGCAGGCTGCAAGGGAAAGCTCTCCATTCCGTGCAACCAGATGGCACATTTTTTTATATCAACAGTTTATTGGCGCCTACACTGAGTACTAAAAAACTCTGCACGAAGGGGAAGATGGAAGCTTGCGATGAAGAAATCCATAGACAAGGGTTCTTTTCTCGAACCTGGAAAACATAACCCTTGTTTACGGATCTCTACATTGAGCACAAATATTTTAAACAATGTGTATCCTATTTAAGGTGGAAGGAGAAGATGGAAGTTCATGATAGGAAATTTGTAAACAGGGAGTGTGTTCTGGACCCAATGTTTCAACAAGTAAAAGTGTTCTTTTCAAGACAAAACTGGTCACTAGCGTTTACGAATTTCTCAGTGCATCTAATTTGTAATACAAAACTAAT
This sequence comes from Rhipicephalus annulatus, assembly GCA_013436015.1. Lineage (NCBI taxonomy): Eukaryota > Metazoa > Arthropoda > Arachnida > Ixodida > Ixodidae > Rhipicephalus > Rhipicephalus annulatus. The sequence continues at coordinate 107,955 of WOVY01010713.1, forward strand.
GATGTGGTCACAAGGCTAAACTTCAGACTTCATGCATTGTGGCTTGTGAGGAACTCAAATAATACAACTTTTAATTTGCAAAAAATAACAGGCAATTTTCTTGACAACAACCAGAGAAGTTCAAAAATAAAAATGAATGTAAGATAGCTTCTCAGTTCCTGCCAGCGACAAGCTATCTTTTCGTCTACCTTACCTTCTTCCGATTTTGCACTATATTTACTACACATACACATACACATACACATCCTCTATACTTTCTTTGAGTTTCTGGTTGGTTCTATTTAACTCATCATGTTTAATATTTAATGTGTTGAAATTCTTTCTAAAGCAAACTTAGGTTAAATACTCCCATAGTAGCATTTCACCTGTTGTTTATCATGAAAACTTATTAAGACCAAGAAGTGTACCATTTGGTTAATAAGTGCACTAAAAGTTCAGAAATTATGAAAATGACAGGAAAGTGTTATCAGCAGATTAAATGTGTTATTTTCAAGTAAACAAATCTTTCTTCATGAAACTAGCTTCAGAATCATTTTTCTCAGTTCACAACCTGTGGAATAAGCAAACTTCGTCATCATCGAAAATGGCAGTCAGGACTACCCCTTTGTTCTTGTCAGAATTGGCGCTGCGGCTTTTTCAATTTTGTATGTAGGTTTTCTTTTCTCTTACTGGTAAGAAAACTTCATAATTCCAAGTTAGCTTACCTTGCATGCCATTTCACACTGAGCAGTGCCCAATTTGTTGCAGCTTGTTTGGTTCACCAGAGAAGGTTCAGTTCTCGCTGACAGTATAGCATATCATGTACTTTTCAAGTACATAGCGAGTATTTTCAGCCTCTTGCATCACAATGCACCGACGGTGCTTCATACTGCTCATTATCAATAAATGTTTAGCGGATATGTGATCAAAGCTGAATGTCAAAAAATTCACTTGGATAATTTTCTTCTGAGAAGCCAGACTTGCGTGCTTTCACCTGGATCACCTGTGAATTTCTCATTCCGCAGCCAAGTTTTCTCATGTTCCTTTTGTGTGTTGATTGACTGCTTCAGTTTTTTAATAAAAAACTTTGTCTTGGTCAGGAATTTCGACATGGCGCCACTGACCTGCCATGGCAGTCTCTTTACCCACTGAGCTGAGCATGAGGTTAGGTGTTCATAGATGTATAGAAAAAGAACTCAAAAGATGTCTTTACTAACCATTATGTAGTTGCCTCATAACAGCAGGGTAAATTATTTCAGTGTCTGTTCCTGCCTGGAGCTTTAAATTGATAATTTTTGGTTATTCAAGCCTAATTTATGAAATCTGTTTGTTTCAGACCTCGAGCTCACCGCCTCAATTTGTGCCATACCAAGCCTTGTGAAAGAGAGGATGGAGGCTTTCAATTCCACCTATGTAATATTACCTGCAACTTTTATGCTGATCAGACTTTTGGTATCTTCCAATAAGCTTCAGGAATCACTGGCAAAATCCATATGTGTTCCTGAATAGGCCAAGTAATGCATGCATAAGCTATGTGCAGTGCTGTAAGTTGGCCAATTTTCTTAAAAAATGTCTAAAAAATGAACAGTGCCTTGGAAGTTTCAATGGCTTTGGTGCTCTATTGTAAGAGACTACTAATTAATTGTTTGTGAACAACCATCACTATATGCTGAGCAGCGACACAATTTCAGCAACCTTTTATGGAGACAATAGTTTGAGTTAGGACAATGGTTCTAAGTATTTGGAGATATATTGAGTGTGTCAGGGACCTTTCAATAACATTTTAAATTAAAGCGCTCGTTCCGGAAGTGTTCTGGCATTCCTGGTGGCAACATTATTGGTTGAGAGTAAAAAGTCGGCTTTGTATACAAATAAAAATTTTAGAAAGATGAAAGGAAATAAGTACTGAGAAAAAAATATTTGACCAAAGTGAGAATACCTTCTGTGTGGCAAGCAGGTGTTCTACCATGAAACCACAACAGTGCTTGAAATTACGTCGTAAAAAAGTGCTCATAAAAACATGAGAATTGACAATGAAAATACAGCACCGACCACAGTTAAAGTATATTCTTTACAAAAATGCGTTTCAGCCCTCACACAGGAGCCTAGTTCACAATAAAGCATGAGCAGCAAGTTCGCTTTTTTATACGGTCGTGTAATCACATGTTTGAAGCCACGCATGCGCTGGTGGAAGATTACCACATTTTTTGGTTTGAATCAAATAAGATTCTAGATTAAGCCGTGTAAAGTTTTTTTTTTTGGGGGGGGGGCTATGAAAGAAGCACTTTCCCAGTTGATCACAAAGCCTGTAAATACATGTTCGGCGAGGGAATTTCTCATCACCCTTTTGTTTTTCACGTCATCACAGTGCTCGCATAACTTTCTCTTGAAATTGTTGGTTTCACTAATATAAACTCGTGTGGAATCTGCGCATGGGATTCAATAGACGATACCTAGAAACTTCTGCTCTAACTTGTCCTTGACGTTCGTGAGGCTGTTTCCAAGTTGCAGAGCAGGCACATGTGAGATTTGTACGCCACATAAACGTTAAGTTTTGGCGAGCGATTCACTAGAGCCCGGAAGACACTACACAGATGCTGTCTTCTTTACTGAAAGATTGCTTGGCTGAATTGGCTGTAAAGGTTGACAATGAACAGAGTTGAAGAATAACGACGGGTAACCGGGTAGACTCAGCGATGTGAAATTCAGGTAGCAAGCAGTATGCGTGCTATTCATTTACACTGAGAACTTCAAGCCCCCTGTCTTCTTATTTTACGAGGATCACCTGAATTAAATCCATGACTCATACATACATGACATACACTTCACGGGTGTAAGAATCGGATGACTGCCTTTCTTTCCTCAACATCCTCGTAAAACGAGAAAAGAGGGGCTTGAAGTTCATCTACAAGAAGAGCACGCATACTAGCTGCGACCTGAATTTAGGATCCCTGAATCCTTCCTGCCACAAACGCTGAGTCTCGACACTTACAACGGGCTCAGCGGACGCATGAAGCGATGTGGAGACCGTCCATCAGGAGCTGGCCACATGTGATTACCTGTCCTCATGAATGAATTCAGTCCATCGTCAACTTTCTTGGTCACTCCAATCATGTAATCTTTCAGTAAAGAAGAGAACATTGGTGCCGTGTGTTCTGGACTTCAGTGAGGCACTCTCCAGACGCTTACATTCCTACGGCATATAGGTCTCGCATATGCCCGCTCTGAAACTTGGAAACAGCCTCTCAAACCGGAAGGACAGGTTAGAGTAGAAGAAGTATTCAGGTGTCGTCTACCAAATCTCATAAACATATTGCACACAAGTTTATATCAGTAAGACAGACTATTTCAAGAAAAAGTTACGCGAGCACTGTGATGACGTGAAAAACAAAAAGGGTGATGTAAATTGCCCTCGCCGAACATGTTGTATCCACGGGCCATGTGATCAACTGGGAAGGGGCTTCCTTCATAGCCAAAGAAAAAAAAACTTTCCACGGTTTAATCGAGAATTCTTGTTGATTCAAACCAAGAGCTGTGGTAATCTTCCACCAGCGTATGCCTGGCACCAGACATGTGATTACGTGACCGTATAATTACGCGAACTTGCTGCTTATGCTTCATTGTGAACAAGGCTCCCATGTGAGGGCCGAAACGTCTTTTTTAAGCAATAAACTTTTACCTAGAATGGGAACAGTTAGGGATAAGAGTTAATGGAGAATACCTTAGTAACCTGCGCTTCGCCGATGACATTGCATTACTGAGTAACTCAGGGGACGAATTGCAACTCATGATTACGGAGTTAGACAGGGAGAGCAGAAAGGTGGGTCTTAAAATTAATCTGCAGAAAACGAAAGTAATGTGCAACAACCTCGGAAAGGAGCAGCGCTTCGAGATAGGTAATAGTGCACTTGAAGTTTTAAAAGACTGTGTCTACTTAGTGCAGGTAATAACCGCAGAGCTGAACCACGAGATTGAAGTAACTAGAAGAATAAGAATGGGGTGGAGCACATTCGGCAAGCACTCTCGAATTATGACAGGTAGATTACCACTATGCCTCAAGAGGAAGGTATATAACAGCTGTGTCTTGCCGGTACTTAGCTACGGAGCAGAAACCTGGAGACTTACAAAGAGGGTTCAGCTTAAATCGAGGACGACGCAGCGAGCAACGGAAAGAAAAATGGTAGGTGTAACCTTAAGAGACAAGAAGAGAACAGAGTGGATTAGGGGACAAACGGGGGTTAAGGATATCTTAGTTGAAATAAAGAAGAGGAAATGAACATGGGCCGGGCATGTAGCGCGTAGACAGGATAACCACTGGTCATTAAGGGTAACTAACTGGATTCCCAGAGAAGGGAAGCGGGTTAGGGGGAGACAGAAGGTTAGGTGGGCAGGTGAGATTAAGAAGTTTGCGGGTATAAGTTGGCAGCAGCAAGCACAGGACCGGGTTAACTGGCGGAACATGGGAGAGGCTTTTGTCCTGCAGTCGACGTAGTCAGGCTGATGATGATGATGATACTTTTACTCTGGTCGGTGCTGTGTTTTCACTATCAATTTTATTCCTTGGCCAGGTGAGATTCCGCCATAGTCTTATAAAGATGAGAATTGGATAATAAATAGGTGGTTTAAAGCTGCCCACCCATTACAAAGTATGTAAAAGCGAAGGTGCTTGTGGCAGCCTACAGTCGCACAGTGAGTACTTCACCAATTTACAAAAGCACAAATTTTCCCGTAGTGCATGCTTTACAAGTGTAGTTGCAGTAGGTATTTTAGGATAGTTTCAAATGGCCACGTTACACACGAATGTACCGTTCTTTGTGGCACGATTCATTGCTGTGTATTCATGGGGCCAGATTATGCTATCGTGCTCTTCGCTCTTGAAGACGAAGCTGAAGCGTCCTGCTAACTTTTGTTTCTAATCTGTATCCCTAGTTATGGGAACTACTCACCAGTAAAACGGGTTTAAACATCTAGGCTCATTATGCTGTCTAAAACTACGCATCAGAGATGTCAGATATTTCAAAACGTTCAACTAGCTATGAATGGCTGGCTGTGCTGCGGAGAAATTGTATTGACACCACTCTTATCAGAAGAAACTTGCTAGCTGACAGACTAATCCCTGTGTTGAAAAGGCTTGATGCAACATTGAGAAGAATTGACTTAATTCTTTGCAGCAATGCAATAAAGAACATTGTGTGGTCTAAATTAATGAAAAGACATTCGCTGCAGCATGCCTCATAGCTCTATCGTGGTTTGACATGTAGCATCTCTTAATTCAGTGTTCCTTTCGCGATGCCCTGATGCTTCATGCCCTCCCCATGGTATATTTGAGGGCACTAGCCTGTTTGATTCAACGGGCCTCAATGTACAGGTAGAAAAAGTCTCCATCGCTGAAGACAACCTGCTGTCCGCTCTGGCAACTTCGATTGCATTGTACTGGGCCTTCGATATCGTATTTCCTGTGAAAGCACAGAGAACTTTTGATATGTTGTGCCGACTGCTAAGAGTGTCTAGCGGTGTGCAGCCAACACCTATAGTGCGTGTGGCACAGACACTGCTGCAGTAAAGAACCAATAAAATGTGTGAATGAAATTGTTTTCTTTATTTTTGTGTTACAAGCACCTAAGGAGCACTTCATGAAGCCCCTCTGCTTGTTTTTTAAGAGTCAGAAAAGTTATTTTGACTTGAAAAATTCAACCACAATTCAAGTAGCTCGAGCAACGTGCCGAGACCTGACCTTGAAAAACATTTTCAGAATCAACATATAAACCCCAGGAGTAACTGCAGATATGCATGGAGAACAGAACAGTTCAACGTCTGGAAAGAAAGCCGCGAATGAGTGTTTCATTTCACAGAGGTACTGCAAAAACAAACAGTTATTCCATAGGGAGCAGTCGATGAAACCAACCTTTAGTCCTTGAGGAGCAAGTGGTGAGAGTAACAGGTGGTCCTAGGGGAGCAAGTGGCAGGAGCAACCGTTGGTCTTTGGAGAGCATGTGGCGGGAGTAACAGTTGGTCTTAGTGGAGCACATAACAGCAGTAACCGTTGGTCTTTGGGGAGCATCAGGCAGGAGTAACAGTTGGTCTTTGAAGAGCAGTGGCAGGAGTAACTGTTGGTCTTTGGGGAGCATCTGGCAGGAGTAACGGTTGGTCTTAGAGGAGCAAGTGGCAGCAGTAACCGTTGGTCTTTGGGGAGCATCTGGCAGAGGCAACGGTTGGTCCTCAAGGAGCAAGTGGCAGGAGTAGCCGTTCATTCCCTAGAGGAGTAAGGGAAAGAAGAGTAATGGTTCGTCCCCTTGCAATTGCTTCTTTTAGGGGAGTATTAGGAGTTTCAATGCACTTGCTCCCTCAAAGGAGGAACCCCCATACCCCCGTTGCTCTGTTTTGGCTTAGAGTGTACTGACGTTGCGGGCTTTTTGCTCCACGATGTCATCCTACACCATGGCGCTCCTCGCCAATTACTCACGGATCGCGGCCACGCATTTTTGTCCCGAGTAATCGGCAATCTTCTGCTGCACTCTTCCTCGACGCAGCACAAGTTGACCACTTCCTAGCATCCCCAAACAAACGACCTTACCGAACGCCCAAATCGCACCCTCACGCACATGCTCGCGATGTATGTGTCCTCCGACCACCATGACTGTGGCCTAGCGCTACCTCACGTGACCTTCGCGTACAATTCTTCGCGCCATGACACCACTGGTTATTCACCCTTTTATTTGCTCTATGGCCGCGATCTGACGTTACCACTCGACAACCTAATTTCGACCACTACAACGCCGTCAACCGAATATGCACGCGACGCTATTGTTCGTGCCGATGACGCACGTTAGATCGCCCGCTCTAGACTTTCAGCTGCGCAAGCCACCCAAAAAGCCCTCTGCTACAGCCGGAATGTTGACATTCGCTTCTCACCCGGTTCTATCGTTCTTGTGTGGTGTCCAGTTCGTCGAGTTGGCTTATCAGAGAAGTTGTCTCGCTACATGGGTTTTTACCGCATCTCCCGCCAGGTAACCGACGTCACTTAGGAGATCATTCCTGCATCTGAGACCTCAATAATGCCTTCTACCACACCCAGTGTTGTTGCGCACGTCAGCAAGCTAAAACCTTATCACCTGCCTACTGAAGACCGTAATTAATGTGCACCAATTAATTGATTTGTGGGGCTTAACGTCCCAAAACCACCATTTGATTATGAGAGACGCCGTAGTGGAGGGCTCCGGAAATTTTGACCACCTGGGGTTCTTTAACGTGCACCCAAATCTGAGTACATGGGCCTACAACATTTCCGCCTCCATCGGAAATATTAATGTGCACCAAGACGGTGCTTTTACCGCCGGAGGGGGGGGGGGGTATTGCTACGTAGCTGACATATCAGCGGTAGTAAGATGACAATGAGGAAGTGGTCTGTGGGTTGTGAGTGCTGTCCTCCATCTTAGTCGATGCTATGCGCATCGGTGGGAAAATAGATTCTGAATAGACACACCTGATGTCACTTTTACGTAACAGTATTTTCACCTTCGGCTTCAGAAATCAGAAGCTAAAAACACCGAGATTTCAGCGGATAATTGCAGACGGGGACGTGGGCCTTTCCACGGTACGAGCCGGAACGACTCACTGCTACAGTAGGTTGGTCTTTATTATCAGACTGATACTACTCTCATGCTGTGTTGCAAATTATCAGTTCTATTGATGCTGCTTATGAAATACGTTGACGAAACTCGGTCAAATTTCAAGAAAAGCACACCTGTGCCAGGGGGCATTCATGGTTGGTGTGCAGCCTTTCTTGCCTAAAATCTCGCATGCCCCCCTTTGTCCCACCCCAAGAACAAGCATGGTCAAAACACGACGCATAAGTTGTGTGCCTCCCTGCCCCCTCTGACGTCATCCTGCTGCATTTCGAGGCCACCTGTTCCCGAGACAAGCGCCGAGACACGCACTATCTTTGTTTCCATAATCTGGTTATCACGGAAGTGATGTGATGATTCGGACTGACTGATTGATTGATTTGTGAGGTTTAACGTCCCAAAACCACCATATGATTATGAAAGACGCCGTAGTGGAGGGATCCGGAAATTTTGACCACCTGGGGTTCTTTAGCGTGCACCCAAATCTGAGTACACGGGCCTACAACATTTCCGCCTCCATCAGAAATGCAGCCGCCACAGCCTGGATTTGAGATGATTCGGACTGTAAATATTTCACGAAAAAACATTAAAGATGGCTTATTTTCTTGGTTACGATGGAACGAGCCCCGGTCAATCACTCTGACAAGCCTGACATGGTGTGAGAAGTGGTTCCGAAGTAGCCAAGTAGCGCTTCAACGACCTCGTTTACAAGCGAACGACAAGCAGCGGCGTCTACCAGAACAAGCTGTGTCGGCGACAACACTTCAGAATGTCGGGAATCAAGCCTCCTAAGCCCTTAGACTTCTACAACGCAGTAGACTAGCCCTCCTGCATGGACGAATTGGCGTCCGGGCTACATGAGAAAACAGACGAAGTTCAAATAAAGGCACTTCTCTATACTATGAGCAGAAAGTCGAGGGAGATTCTTCGGTCGCTAAACGCACTAAACGTAAAAAAAAACGAAGAAACATAGCACTTCCAACTCGTAAAGTCTAAATTTAACTACGTTGCCCACACCAAGAACATATTCTACGAAAGTGCTCTCTTTAATCTACGCCGCCAACAACTGGGAGAAACAGTATACCAGTTTGCAAGCGAGCTTAGCAAGTTAGCAGACAGATGCCAGTTCGAAGATATGAAGGAACGCCTAATAAGAGACCGCTTCGTAGTCTGACTAAGGGACAAGGTTTTTTCGGAAGAGCTACAAATGGATCCCAAAGCTAACGTGGGCCCCTGCTTTGGCAAGAGCGCGTACGAGCGAAACCGTAAAGCAACAGCAAGCAGCGCTGAAAGAGCACGAGGGCAGTCCCAAAAGCTTGCATCGCCACAGTAAAGCCAAACAAAACCGCTAAAAATAGCACGTTTACTTACTGTCAGAAGCCCGCTTATCGTCAAAATAACTGCATCTATTGTGTCGGACATGCTAGTGGGCTGTCCCGTGACTCTCGCAAACCCCGAAGAACAATCGCTTTACTGGCAGACGATGGTGCGAAGCGCGTCTTATGAAGACCAACTACGGGCAGTCCAGAAGGTCCACGATGACGCCACAAGGCTCGGCCTGACGGTACCGACGTGGACGTGGCCCGCCTTGGTCTGAAGAGACTGGGCTTCAGAACAAAAATAAAGTTTTGTCAATGAATAAATTATGCCTGACCACTTCACCCGAGAAAGCAGTGTCCAGTGCCAAAAGAAAGGTGCAGATTTTGCCAGAAAGTGGGCCACTATGAAAAGGCATGCCAAAAAAAGAAACAAACTCAAATCTCGATGGCATCGCTGAAGCTGATAGCAAGTTTATTGGCACGGTCGAGCAGAGTGCGAACACACAATCTGAGCATTGCATCCCGGTACAGATACACAACCAGACGCTTCGCATGAAAGTGAATACGGGGGCCGAGGTGAGAGTCGTCGTGAAAATTGTCCTTTTCTTCCGCTTTCTCCGGAAAGCGTAGCCGATCTTAGAGGACCGAATAATACTAGCATCCGTACGATCATCAAGTTGAACGCTAAACTATCTTAGAAAGACAGCTGTTCACAACAAACCATTTACGTCGTGCAGAACTTGCGCACGCCCTTGTTGGGACTACCAGCTATCAAAGCTCTGAGAATTCATCGCTTCCTAGACGAGTTAGACACTGCTGACGATATCGCAAGCAAGTATCTCAAGATAATCTGAGGCACGGTTACCATATCGGGAGAACACACCATGCGCCTTGTGCCACATACGATCCCACACAGCCTTTCAACACCGTAACGGCTTCCTATTGCAATGAAAAAAAAAGTTCAAAGAACTGGACAGGCTAAAGCGAGAAGGAATGACACAGAAGGTAGAAGAACCGACAGAATGGTGCGCGCCCATCGTTCCTGTAATGAAGCCGTCTGGTGCAGTAAGGATCTGCGCTGACTTGACCTAATTGAACTAGTTTGCATACGGGAGTGTTATCAACTGCCAACAATCGTGCAAGTTCTGGGAAGCTTCCAGGAAGCCAAACTCTTTTTTAAACTGGAAGCACATTCTGGCTTCTACCAGATAAAGCTTTCCAAAGAATGTCAAAGGCTGACGACATTCATTACGTCGAAGTGGCGGTACTGCTACGGCAGGTTGCCGTTCGGGATTATATCCGCACCAGATATTTTTCAAAAAAAGTTTTCGCAAGTCCTCAAAGGTCTAGACGGCGTACTGAACTACATGGTTGACAATCTGGCGTAGGCAAGAACCAAATAGAACACGACAAGCGGCTTTGTAACGTCCTCGATCAACTTCATCAAGCAGGCGGAGCTCTCAACAGGGAAGAGTCTTGTTGCTAAGTTGAACCGGTCGCATTCTTGAAAATGATCTTTGATGGCAACGGTGTGCGTCCAGACCCTGAAAACGTAAGAGCTATGAAGCATTTGTCTAGACCTCAAAACGTCGCTGTGGTTCTATTCTTGATCAGCTATCTGGTGAGAGACTTCCAGTAGCATACGCCTCCAGATCGCTCACAAGAATAGAGCAGAGGTATTCACAAATCGAAAAAAAGGCGTTAGTTTTAACTTGGGCGGCGGAACGCTTCGACAAATTCCTAAGAAACCTCACATTCTTATTTGATACGGGCCACAAGTGTCTCCTCCCGCTAGTGGGTTGAAATCCTCTTGATTCTTCACCGCCAAGAATTCAAAGGTTCAGGATGCGTCTTATGCGGTACTAGTTCAGGCTTACACACGCCCCGGGGAAAAGCATTGCTTCGGCAGACACACTTTCTAAGGCGAGAGTTATGGACACGGTACTTTCTGTAGGCTCGCGTGGAGGGAGTCGTTCAGTATGCGTTCTCCAACTACATGCTCGAATCCATGCGCTCAGAGCAAGCAAATGACCCCCGAATGTGCGTCGTTGCTCAAAGCTTGTATGCAAGCGTGACCCGCTAAGCCCCACACACCACAGCTTCTGAAGTCATTCTGGGCGCATCGCGGTAACATAACGGTTTGCAAGCAGTTGCTTTTGAAGGACTGAGAGCTGGTGATTCCATGAGCGCTGCGGAAAAAAAATGCTTTGGAGGGTTCACGAGGAATACCAGGGAATTACACGCTGCCACGCGAGCACGAAAGAATCTCTCTGGTGGCCAGGAATTAGCAAATACCACGCACAAATTGTGGCTAACTGCCGAGCATGCGTGACAGAACGTAACCAATTTTCCGAACCGATGATTCAATCAGAAACAGCCGAGCTGCAATGGCAGAAAATCGGAATTGATATATTTGAGATGAAAGGAGCTGTCTATCTTGTCGTTGTTGATTATCACTCTAGGTATCCGCATCTGGCCCTGCTGGATCGAGGAACGGCGTCGAAGGCAGTTATCCAGGATCTGAAAATCTGCTTCGCTAGGCATGGGATACCGCAAACAGTAATATAGAACAACGGCCCACAATTCATCTCATTCTCGTTTGCTGATTTTCCAAGAAACTACGCCTTAGGCATGTCACAACAAGTCCTCGTTACCCACAAGCTAATGGGGAAGCTGAGCACATGGTAGGGACTCTTCAAATACTTTTGAAGAAGGCATAGGACCCCTTCATCACCTTGCAGAACTAGAGAAACACACCGGGCCCAACCGGCTATAGTCCAGCCCAACTGCTAATGAGCCGCCGTTTACGCTCAAAAGTACATTGCATGCCATCCCCGCTAAAACCAGAAGTAGTAAAGGCTTCTTTGGAAGAACAAGACGAAAAATGCAGGCAAAAACAAAAGATGTTTTGACGAACGTCATGCTCCGAGACCTCTTCCCTGTGAGACCGCCGGCACTGAAGTAAGAGCTGAAAGACAGACGCGCCGAGGCCACGGTGCTTCGTCCTTCCAAAACACCGAGATCCTACTGGGTTCAAACTGCAGGAAAAATCATACGCAGAAACAGGCGTTATCTTTTCCGCCTCCCACATCAAGGAAAAACAAGCCTCGTAAAGACGGAGGAGACCCCACAAAACGGCGAGCCAACGAACGTGACCGACAAAGACATCGTAGCTACCAAGTCGTCTGACTTCCAAGAGCCTCGTTCATTGAACGAAACTTCAAGTCTAGAGCAAAGAACGACGCGATATGGGCGCGTCAAACGAGCTCCGAAAAGACTCGGCATAGATGACTAATTTGTGAAATGTTTTTTTTTCCTTGGCAGGGCCCACGATTTTTATAAAATGGGGGAGATGTGACGTCATCCTGCTGCATTATGGGGCTGTCTGTTTGTGAGACAAGCGACACGCGCTATCTTTATTTCCACCATCCGGTTATCACGAAAGCGATGCGATGGTTGGGACTGTATATATTTCACGATGAAACATTAAATAGGGCTTATTTTCTCGGTCTTGATAAAACGAGCGTCAGTCGATCACTCTAACGAGCTTTACACCCCCTACAGGCACACAATTCTAATTGGTGCCCCCCGTCCCCCAGGCAAAGTCCCAGTGGTGCCCCTGACCCGTGCGCTTGACATATGTTTGCTTTAGCATATTCGCAGATTCATCTATTGCCTAACTAAAACTAAAGCAATATATGTGTAGCAGATAGATCAGATGACGATCATATTCGGTAAATTTTACGCGCGACGTCTCGCGATTTACCATGACGTCTTGCAGAAAGTGCGCTCATCGCACCTAGTTTTTTCCAACAGGCCGCTAATATTTCCAGTGTGCGCTATAGTGTACAGCGTGACCAGTGCCTCCCAGCGCGTTTTAAGACACTGGACCACGCTGTATAGTGTGGCCCAGTGCGTTTCAGTGAACTAGGTGACACTGGCCACGCTGAACAGTGTGTACCAGTGGCTCACAGTGCGCCGTAGTACACTAGGACACACTGAACAGCGTTCCCAGTGTCGCAAAGCGCGCTGAAACGCACCGGAAGACACTGAAAACGCTGTTTTTTTTTTGTAGAGATAGCGCATCGAACTTATCAAAGCAAGGCGCGAAAGGAAAGCGCGTCTGACAACGGAGATAAACGATACGGGTAAAAAGCGCGTAGTGTACAAAGAGGCGAGACGTTGACGTTCGCAATGCATACCTACCTTGATTAGTTAAAGACGCGGTACGGTCTTTTGCTACATCTTACCTCGCGCACGGCTGCGCCGTCTTTCATTAATGGATGACCAGTTTTAGGCCCTGCCGCGGTGGTCCAGTGGCTAAGGCACTTGGGTGCTGACCTGCAGGCCGCGGGATCGAATCCTACCTGTGGCGGCTGCATTTCCGATGGAGGTGGAAATGTTGTAGGCCTATGTGCTCAGATTTGGGTGCACGTTAAAGAACACCAGGTGGTCGAAATTTTCGGAGCCCTCCACTGCGGCGTCTCTCATAATCAAATGGTAGTTTTGAGACGTTCAACCCCACATATATATTTATCGATCGGTTTCAGATCCAACTGTTCTTAGAAGCATTTACCACTTGGGCTCCTTGGGCAAACAAACGCATGTTCCTTCTGCTGAGTCGCGGAATGGTGAACAGTCTACACAAAAAGAAGATATAATGAGGGTCTTTACAAAACATTTTTTAACCTTTTCATGGTGGAGAACGCGAGCGACATGAACCATACCACCACAGTCAACGAGTTTTACACGGGATTTACCGCATACCGGAGGAGGTTCGTGATTGTCTGTGCGGCCGAGTGACGTTCGAAGAATTACCCTTTGTACTTCACACCAATGCTACCGCCACAGTTTGTCCTGACGGGATACCTCTAAGTTTCTACAAAACTTTCTTTAATAAAATACACGTTCATCTTTTCACAATGCTAAGTGGGCTTCTTGCCGAAGGGATGAGACCGGATAAATTTCGATAGAGCCTTGTTTAAAAGCGAGGGAGAGCCGTCAGATCCAAATGCGTGGAGGCCCAGTTCTCTACTTATCTCAGGCTATAAAATATTGGCAGCCATCCTTGCACACCGCATAACTACTGTTCTTCAGGGAACAAGAAGTGGCATACAAACATGTTGTGTTCCAGGCCGTACAATTTATTCTTCGCTAGCGTTGACTCATGATATATACACGTATGCTACAAGAACAGAAATATCTGGCTTTTTTGTTTTGTTAGACCAGGTAATAGCTTTCGATCGTGTCGAATGAAACTATCTCTTCGTTGTGTTGCAACGTTTAACCGAAATTCTCCACTTGATCTACACTGATTGGAAAAACTTCTTTAGTAGTCAATGGTTATACATCTGAACCTATTTCAGTAAAGCAGAGAAATTCGACAAATCTGTCCCCCCTCCACTATACTCTTTGTTTCATGTATAGAGCCACTATTGCTACAAATTCAGAGATGCACATCGATACGCGGTTTCCCTCTCCAAGGCCTGAGAGAAGAGAAATTGCCGGCCTACACCAATGATACCTTGTTGTTTATTTGGAACATTGATAGCCATAGGGCCTTCTTGCGAATATATCACAGCTACAGTTAACTGTCAGGGGCACATGTCAATCCCGGAAGAAAACGCCAGGCCTACGCGGAAGGCGCAGCACAGTTACAGCGAAAGCTAGAAGAGCGGCCTTTCAGAGATTTTTCTAAACACTCATTGGGTTACTCCTGCAAGCACACTTGTTGGGTACCCACTGTGGCATCAATAATGAAAATGTCAGGGTATTAGACCGGCATTCGCTATATTTGTTCATTCTTCTCAGAAGCGTGGTATCCGCTAAATTATTGCGAGAAGCTTTGTACCAATTGTTTGTTCAGTGGCTGACGACGATGAGTAATTATGCCTGAAGAGGGTACGCACTACAGTTTATTGGTGTTCAAGAACAAACGTTTGTAGTTGGTTGGAGCATTGGACGACCCACTCATTACACTATTCGCTTTGTGTGACGCCTGGTTGTCCGTTCGCTTTTCTAAAACGCTCTGTTACTCACAATAACGTGATTCCTTTCCCCACATCAAGCCTGCCATGCCAGTTCGCTAACAAATACCAAGCACTGGCAAGGCTCACTTGCAGAATACTGGGCTGGCACGCAGCGAACCCGGGTTCAAGCTGCACTGTGTACTTAATGCTAGATTTTTTTCTCTCCTATTTCGTGCGACAGTGGTTACGGACACCAGCGGCGGGAGAAACGGCGGTGCCTGTGACCCAAGCTTTGATCTCATAACAGCTTTTGCTGTAAAAAGCAAGCCATTGTGCTTTAGAGTGCACATCGAATAATTTACTGATGGCATCCGAATCACCCAAGGAGTTGAAGTTCTAGGTGTAAGCTTCCTTGTGACTGATGAAGTAGCTCGCACCACACTGGAAAGAGATCCAACGTAGAGTAGAGAGACCCATTGAAACTGCCAGAACCTTCCACGTACATTTCACTCTTAGAGCCTATCTTTTCAAATCAAGCGTAACAGCGCCACTGCTTTATCTAGCCACAATTTTCAACCGCCTCGTCGGGGTTTGCTGAGGATGGCCACTGCGTGTGGCTCTTTTTTTTTTGGTATGGTCACGCTTAAGCTGTTGGCAGAGCCGTGGTCCGCCTACCAGTACAGTTTGGAAGGCTCAGTATTTCGAACCTTGATGTAATGTGCTGAATGTTGGCTCTAAAAACATGTGGGCACTTTTCGGAAACTCAACGTAGCGATGCAGGCAACTTGTAGTATATCTGCTAGGTACCTCTAGATGGTTTTTCGGTTTAACAAACGAAAAAGCACCAGCCACCGGCGTATTATACGCATGTGATAAAAAATTTGCAACAATGACGAAATGACTTTCCAGTTCAAGAACTGACGGAAATGTCTCCCAGCGACTTTAGTGAACAAATAGCATTCAACAGTCTAAATGACGAACAGCGCCGGAAATGCCGCTCGAGAAGACATTGGGCTTTTAGAGACACGTCCCTCCTTACCGAAGTCCGTGACTTTAACAGGCTAAGGGAATGGGAGGCTCTACCGACGGCCGGCCACCTTGCGGCGTGGGGCGTGGCGCTCCGCTCCACACGTCCGTAATCGGCCCTGTTGAAGCGTTGCACCACGTCCTTCATGAATGCATTGCACCACGCGCTTTTCGGCGCATGGTTATCAGTATGTTTCAAATAAGTATGCAGTGCAAGTATCACCACAGGGATATTTTTGTCGAACCTTTATTGGCTATTGGAACCTTTGTCTTATGAAAGGAGAGGAGACTGGCTCATTTAAGGGGACGCCATCAGAGAGCCATGTTTTCTCTGCTAGATTTCTTAAGAAACGTAATGCCTATGCATCTCAATGAAGAAATAGTTATTTTGAGAGAGGAGGCTTTCATACAAAGCTGGTCTACGCGATTTATTAATGTTTAAAAACAACAGAGTGTCCATGCCTTTCCTTTCCTTCTGAGGAGGTGGGTTAGATTTCGTATCATTATGAAACTAAACTACAGTGTAAAAACTTCCTTTATCAGAAACATATCTTTTCTTGTTATTGTTCTTAAGGACGAGAGCGAATTGACCCCTTAATTGGATGCAAAAACATCACCTTATATTGTGAAAGACTGTTTTGTTTGTACACATAGCCTTCACTGTTTATGTAAGCCCCATATTCTCGAATGTTATGAATCTGCCGTCCTTGTACAACTTTTCGCATTGTGCATATGAACATCACTACACACTTATTGGTATGTGGGGTTTAACGTCCCAAAACCACCATATGATTACGAGAGACGCCATAGTGGAGGGCTCCGGAAATTTCGACCACCTGGAGTACTTTAACGTGCACCCAAATCTCAGCACACGGGCCTACAACATTTCCGCCTCCATCGGAAATGCAGCCGCCGCAGCCGGGATTCAATCCCGCGACCTGCGGGTCAGCATTCGAGTACCTTAGCCACTAGACCACCACGGCGGGGCCATCACTACACACTCAAATAAGTTATTTCGATATACATAAGCAACGCACAATCTATTTGCGATCTTTTTTCTTGTGGGTGACAGAATCATTCGTCAAAATCCTGCTTTGTGCGTCTATGTCGCCGTATCGGATCATAGATTGTTACCTTTAAGCATTCCACTGCGCGTAAGGAAAGAAGTGAAGAAAAAACGCGTAGTGCCCAATATTCCTCTGGCTTATGACGTCGCCATTCTTGACCAGTTAAATATATTGTTTTCTGATTTCAGCGATATGTATGAGTCGAGTAGTTGCTTTGTCGAAGATTTGTGAGGTTTCTTCAAGAATCTTGTTATGAAGTGAGTCTCAAGTCATGTCCGCTCAAGGATTATCTGAACGCAATCTGCTCGCCCTTTGATGACGAGGGAAGCATTGCAAGCGGGACGCAAACTAAAAAGATGCACAAACGACTGCGCCAGAATTCGTCATCGCCTCATGTATAGAGATTTGCTAATATGCGTTTTCAGTTAAATTAAGCCATGAAGAATGCAAAAAACTACTATTTCAATATATTTTTGAAAAACAATTTGCTTTCTGCTCCTGCGAAGTTCGGGCAACACTTGTCACCAAGGAAGAAACAGACATATAAAATCATCACTGTAGGAGAATCGGTCACTGATGAATCACTCCTTACGTCATTGTTGAACAAATTCTTCTAGTTCATTCTTCACAAGTGACGATAGAAAACAGCGAAGTTTTGCGATTTCTCAGGACGTACCTAAAATTTCTGACTAGATTGTAACGAAATAGGGTCTTTTATCACTGCTGATTAAAATTGATATAAACAAATCACCAGGAATTGATTGCATATCGAGCGCATTTGTAGTAAGGCATGCAGAATGGTGTTCAAAGTATTCATCTTTTATATTAAAAAACCATTGTCCACAGCAGAACTCCCATGAGATTTGAAGCGCGCGAAAGTTGTTCCGATCGTTAAGGCGGAAAATACTTCACTAATTATGCCATACAGACCAATCTCTTTACTTTGTACTTGTTCAAAACTAATAGAACATATTATTAATACGCACTTCTTAAACTTTCTGCAACAAAATGAATGGATTTGTTGCCGACAACATGGTTTTTATAAGAAAATGTCGACGGTTACCCAACTCGTTCTGACAATACAGGAGTTTGCCTCAGACTTAGTTGAACAGAGTCCAATCAATATAATTTTTTTTGACTTCCAGAATGTATTTCATCGCGTCTCGCAGCATGAACTTTTGTTAAATTTAAAAGTTACATTACAAAATAACTCACATTAGTCATGACTAGAGACATGCTTATCGTCTAGGAGTCAATGCATATCAGTTGGCGGCTCGTGTTTCCGCCGGCGCCAAGACTTTCACGCATTAACCAACGGTCTGTTCTCAGGTCACTAATCATTTTAGTTTTTAGAAATGATATCGTATTCGACATACCTGTCAAAATCAAACTGTTCGCGGACTATTGCATTCTTTATCAGAAAATAAACAAACGTGATGATCAGATGTTAATAAATAGCGCACCGGACAAACTACATATTTGATGTGAAAGAAGACAGATCCGCTTCAATACTACGAAAATTGTTTGAATTACAATTTCGAGAAAGAAGGCAGCACTTACCTTCCAGTATTCAATAAATAGTCACTCTATTATGTATGTAAATCGTTATGAATATTTAGGCTTAATATTTGTGTTTTGGTTTATTTCACCATAATCACTTATGACCTCTGGTGGGATAAACATATTACGTTTGTACAAAAGAAAACCACGGAAAAGCTTGTATACGTTTGGAGATTGTTAGTACAGTCAATGTAAGAAATAAAATTATTTGCTTATAAAACCTACGTTCGTCCACTTCTGGAATGTGCCAGCTTGCCAGAATATTGATATTGGAATATGCCAAAATATTATTGAACTAGAATATCTACAAATAAAATCTGCTTGATTTATTTTTCGCTCGTACAATCACCTTACGTCAGTAAGTGATTTGCTTCAGACAGCGACCTTGGAAGCCTTACATTTGCGGCGATATTGTGACAGATTCAAATATATGTACCTGCTCTATCCCAATAAACTTGACATTGATTCAAGTGCGTACATCGAAAAATTCGTGCGACGATCCACGCAGGCAGATTGTTGAAAAAAAAAAACAAGAACTTTTTTGCAGAATCAACTCGTACGTGGGCTCTTTTTCCCACGAACTGTACGCGAGTAGAATCGCCTCCCTGGTGGGGTTGGGGAGGCAGCAAGAGTTGAGTCATTCTTAGTGGAGCTAAGAACTTGTAGCATGTCTACCTGCAATGTTTGTACTCTTGTTTTATGACGTTGGCTGTATTTGATTTTTTTGTTCTCATTTGTTGTTAGCACACAGTGTGATGTAAGTACGCATTTATATTGATATTTAAGCTCTGTGCAACTGCATGCCATGCACTGTATATTACTGTTTTTTACCACGTTTGAAACTGTGTGCTCGCAGAATTTTGTATGCGTAATATACTGTAAAGTTTTTCAGTGTGCTATATTTATAAGTTACCCACTTCCTGCTTATGGCTTCATTTTCAAGTCAGCATGAGCGCTTTAAATAAACAAAATAACAGCTTGCACTCCACATACGCATCAACAACATTGTATATCTTTTTGTGTACACAATAAGATATGTAAGATAGATCTGGAAATAAAGTTTTCTTAAACGAGGCAGCGAATTATCGACTACATCACTTCAAGCATCGAGGTGGACCCCTGGATACCACCCCCGACTCTACCCAGGCATTCGTCGAGACCCAGTGCCCGGGCACCACAGCGTAAGCCGTGGAAGCCAGGGCCAGGACGGAAAGTGCGATGGCTTTTGCAGTGCTACCACCCAAGGCGCACTGCTTTACCTTCATTGCTCCAGAGGGGAGCACCACGTCCACAATATCATCTGCGCCCTTGAAGTAGTAACCGGCCCAGCCTGTATCAAGTCGCTCCAACGCATAGGAGGCGTAAAATTTGGCACCGCCGCCGCAAACTTCTATGCAGCCGCCAAGATAAACAGCCGGAGCGTCATTCTTTTGAACAGAGTATCAGTTCCACTCGTCAGCGTCAGTACTGAAATAGTTCACGTCACATCTTCCGGGTTCCACTGTGGATGGGTGAGGCCGCTCTAGAGACTGCTCTCTCCGCCTATGGTAACGTTCAACATGTTTACGAACCAGTATTGAAAGGCCGCCCTGTGGTCGGCACAGGCATCTGTGTAGCACGAGTAGAATTGAAAAAAAAGTATTCAAATTTTTCGGACACTCCAAGCTTACAACGTCATGTGCGACTACCGAAGAGTCCAGAAAGTGTGTTCTAAATGCCCGAATGCTGGTCACATCACCAAAGATTGTTCCACACCTCATTGTGCACGGTTCAATGTCTTTGGGCATGCCGCGGAGGGATGCACAGAGCGGGGTCGCAAGTGCTGTGGCGGTCATGCAGCAGCTAACTGCAATCGTCGAAATCCTTCGCAGCAGCTGCAGCAGTGGCAGTCGAAGAACAACGCCCGCACTGCAAGGCCCTCAACGCCCATCCTGCAAGTTGGTTTTCTAGCTCTCGAGACTAACAGCAATGCAGGTGTGATGATGTGTATTGTGTGGCCTGTGACGTGGCGAAGAGGGAACGGCAGTTCTGCTCTGCGGTACGCCTTGGAGGCGAAGACGAGGAAAAGTAAGCGCGAGCGGGGCGTGCGGCTCGAGCAGCTGGAGCGTGAGACAGTTCGAACGGCAGCTGCTCGTCGGCGGTTCGGGTCACGACATCGCTTAACCAGGCGTCCGACAGCCTTGCGCCAAGTTTGTGATGGTGTAATGTGGGCCCAGAATCCGGAATAAATCAACCGGCAGTCAGGTGACTCTGTACACACAACACAGACTTTAACACAACCGGTAACGGCTTTTCACGACTGTCTGGAGCCATGGGCACTTGCCAATAGCCCTTCGTGAAATCGAATTTCGAGAAAAATTTTTGTTTCCCCACAAGAGTTAGAACAACATCAATTCTCGGAATTGGCTCACTGTCGAAAACCAAGGTCTTGTTCAGCTCCCTAAAGTCAATGCACAGCCGTATGGTGTTGTCGGGCTTCTTGACGACAACGATCGGCGCATGATATGACGACTTTGATTTCTCGATTATGCCCATTCGAAGAATCTCCTGTACCTCTTTTTCGACGTTCTCACGCAGCGCTAGAGGAATCGGGTACTGAGGCACGTGAACCGGCTTTTCGATGACGAGGTCAAGAGAGCATTCGACAAGTTGTGTCTTGCCGGGAAGGTCCGAAAATATGTCTGCAAACTCTTCGCACAATTGTCGAACTTGTTGAAGTTGGTCTGTCTGCAGTTTGGGCGATATCTTGACGTCTGATGCCGTTTATGTTTGGCATAGACTGAGAGAGGGGATGGTATCCTCAGAGTCGTTGCTTTCACTGTTCGCCTCTTCCCCAGGTGTTGCACTTGTAGTATTCACTGCAGCCACCTGATGAGGAGACGTTATTTCTCTTTCCTCATACTTCTTCAGCATATTCACGTGGAAGACCTTGATGCTTTGCCCTAAGTCAATTGCATAATCAAAATCATTCTTGGCTTCAGCAACTTTAAACGGGCCCTTCCACTGCATGAGAAGCTTATTGGTGTCTGTAGGAAGGAGAATTAAAACCTTGTCACCGGGCCGTAGCATTCTGTGGCGGGTTTTACGGTCGTAAAAAGCTTTTGCTTTTCACGTGCTTTACCAAGCTCTTCATGAGCGAGGTTACAGGTGTGTTCGAGTCGGTTTCGAAGGTCCACAAGGTAAGTGTACGTTGTTCGCACTTCATCCTCAATGTTCTCGTTCGTCCACAGCTCTCTAAAACACTCAAAGGTCCACGCACATGTCTGCCGTAGATTAACTCAAATGGTGAAAAGCCCAAGCTGGCTTGCGGTACTTCGCGATAAGCGAAGAGAAGAGGAGCAATGTAGCGATCCCATGACCGCGGCTTCTCCTGACACACCCTTTTGAGCATGGCCTTCAGCGTACCGTTGAATTTTTCGACCAATCCATTGGCCATGGCATGATATGGGGTGGTACGAAAAAACTTTACAGTTAGTAGTCGGCCCACTTCTTTCATGAGTTCCGACGTGAAACTTCTACCTTGATCGGTAACCACATCTCGAGGCAGGCCCACTCGGGAAAATATTTCAAGGAGGGCTTCTGCAATACTGACAGCGTCGATGCTGGGTAGGGCTACTGCGTCAGGATAGCGAGTAGCGAAGTCAATGAGGGTAAGCACATAGCGATTTCCCTTATCTGATCGAGGAGATAACGGTCCGATCAGGTCAATGGCGACTCTTTGGAATGGTGTCCGTATGAGAGGCATGTTGCCCAACGGAGCGACTCCGACTTTCCCTTTCGGCGTTGTCCTCTGGCAGACGTCGCACGACTTGACAAACCGTCTGATTTCTTCATGCATACCTGGCCAGTAAAAATTCCCAAGGATACGGTCTGTGGTACGTCGTACGCCTTGGTGACCAGCCATAATGCCCTCGTGTGCAACTTTCAAAATGTGTTGTCGAAGTGTCCTTGGCACGACTACTTGCTTAAAGGTCCTCCCCGTAGAAAGGCGGTAATGTCGATACAGTAGACCAGCCTCTTCAGAAAAGTGGTACGTCGCGTCTTTATTGGAGTGAAACTCCTTCCCAATCTTGCTGAAGCAACTCTTCAGACTTGGGTCGTCTTTTTGGCTCTCAGTTAGCTGCACTCGGGTCATTTCTAGCGAACCAACTAGCGGAATCTTCATCATACTCTCCGTCTTCCCCTGCGTCTAGACGACGGCAGAAAGCAAGGTTGACTTTTCCCAGCATGCCGGGATTTTGCTCGAACCAGTCGATTCAGGGAACAGGGCGTCAGAGTACTCCAAGGTAGTATCTGGCTCCTGTGGTCCTTTTACTCC
Organism: Rhipicephalus annulatus; assembly: GCA_013436015.1. NCBI lineage: Eukaryota > Metazoa > Arthropoda > Arachnida > Ixodida > Ixodidae > Rhipicephalus > Rhipicephalus annulatus. The sequence continues at coordinate 130,818 of WOVY01010713.1, forward strand.
TGGAATATTGTATGCCGAGCACGAGGTCGTACAAAGGGTTAGTCATGCATAAAGCGTTTACATCACCAACGAAGTAGGGCGTGTGTATCTGTATGTTTGCTTTCGGTAGTTCCTTGGCCTTTCCATCCAAAAGCATAACTCTTGCCGTCTTCCCGGTCAGGCATCGATCCGGCACGAACTCGCGTCGGACGATGGTCGTGTTGCTCCCTGTGTCTCGTAAGACACGTGCGCGTTGTCCAAGCACCCGTCCTTCGACCACTGGCATGTTGTCGACTAAGAACATAGGTTAGGTTCTCGCACTTCTTGGGGCATTCAGCAGCGCATGTCTCATCCTTGGACTTGGCCATAGGGAAGTAATTCCTGTTTTTTCTGTTCTATCATGGCACAAGACACCGACTTGTCTTTGCTCTGATCCTTGCAATCGGTGGCTTTGTGGCCAAGCCGCCCACATGTTTTGCTATTCACAGACTCTTTCGGAACCGCACTGACAATCCGGAGCGCTATGTCCTTTGCGGTGACACAGAAAGCAACTCGGCTGTTTGTACTGTGACATAGCACCGGGTTTATTTGCCTCCTTTGTATCATCTGCAATTTTACCAATGTTATTGACTCCCCTGTGCTTCGAGAAAGTGGTCGGTGCACTCTGAAATGGAATGTAAGGGTTTTGCATTCCCTCTCTTTCAGGAAGATGGCCAGCTTCGGATTACAGCAACGCAAGAATTGCTCGGCTATAACATGGTCACGAAGACCCTCAAATGTTTTGGGCACATCAGCCATCTCAATCCAGTTATCAAAATAGCTCGAGATCCTTGCTGCTAGTTGTTTCCCTGTTTCGCCATCTTCAGGCCGGGCTTTCCGAAATTTCGTCTTTATATCCTTGTGCCGTGAATCTGAAGCGCTGAAGTAGGGCTTTTTTCACTTTATCATAGTCGAGGGCTTCGTCAGCAGTCATTCGACCAATGACAGTGAGTGCTTCACTAGTTAAGCACATGCTTACGGCTACTCCCCATTTATCTCTTGGCCATTCTTGCCCAGTAGCCACGCGTTCAAACCTCTGCAAATACGCGTGCAGGTCATCGCGTCGCTCGTCAAATAGCGGTAGTAACTGCTGCGGATTCAGGCATGACGAGTTTGCCAGATGGGGCGAGTGCTGCCGCCGCAGATGGCTGACTTTGAGCACTTTCCTGAAGCTGGAGCTTAAGTTGGAGGATTTGCAGCTGCCTCTCGTCTGCTAACCGTTGCATCTCGTCCGCTAACCGTTGTCTCTCGGCTGCTTCTTTGGCCTCTTCTCTCTCAGCTGCGCGCTCATCTCTCTGCCTAACTTGCTCTCGCTCAATCCATTCGCGAAGTTCCGCGCCAGACAAGCCTAACTGAGCTGCTACAGCCGCTAACTTATCGAGATCCATGTCTCTCGTCTTGTGCTGCGTGCACACACCTGACTGGCGATTTCCGCGTTCGAGATGTTACTGGCGGTATCCTGGTAGCCAAGTTTGTGATGGTGTAATGTGGGCCCAGGATCCTGGAATAAATCAACCGGCAGTAAGGTGACTCTGTACACACAACACAGACTTTAACACAACCGATAACTCTTACAATTCACACACAACACACTATAGCGTTCCTTATTTACATGCCAAACGTCCTACGCGCCTCGGCACACGAACTGTCCTACTCGCCGTTATGACTGTTGCCGCTGCGGCGAGGTCCGGTCGTCACCGGTGTTCCTTGTGCAGTCACGCTGCCTTGACCGTAGGTGAGGTGGTGGTGGTGGTGATGGTGGTGCTGCAGGCCGGTAGATCACCAGGCCACAGCAGTGCAGGTTAATGGCCCGTCGCCAACATGAGCCGCGGCCACCTCGTGCCACCCCTCGGGCCCCAGGACCTCAGGCCACGAACAGATTATGCTGCCGGTCCCCGTGTCAGCGCCGGCCACAGAGCGGGAAGCCAGCTCACCAGGTCCGCAAGGCTGCCGGACACCTGGTTGAGTGACGCAGCCCGAAGCAGGAAGCCAGCTCACCAGGTCCGAAAGGCTGCCGGACACCTGGTTAAGTGATGTCGCGACCCGAACCGCCGACCAGCAGCTGCAGTTAGAACTGTCTCACGCTCCAACTGCTCGAGCCGCACTGCCCCGCTCGTGCTTCCTTTTCCTCGTCTTCGCCTCCAAGGCGTACCGCAGAGCAGAACTGCCGTTCCCTCTTCGCCCCGTCACGGGCCACACAATCCACATCATCTACACCAGGTATACGGATACTGTAAGCCCATGAAGAACCACAATATGCATGGTGGCCTACCTCCTTTGTCCGCACAAGTGTCGCCAACCCCCCGCGCCTCTTCCGAGACCCGCGACTCTTCGCCGGACACCTATGAGGACCACAGCACGTCCAAAGCCGAAGCGCCAGTGTCCGTACCCAGCAGAGACCACGAGAGCTGCAGCTCCGACACAGGTGGTACTACCAGCAGCTCCAAGGTGCCCAGAACATTGATGGAACGCGGCACTCGAGCAACGGGACGTGCAGAAGCCCCCATCATCATACCAGACAAGACCACGACCGTGATTATGCATCCGACGGCAACGAGCACCCCAGCCAGCTATTACTCTGCTCAGGTCCACAAATTTAGCCTGTCCAACCCCTTTCAGCAGATCACAGGTTTGGACGCCGGTATGAGTTTCGGCACCAGTGCCATAGAAATAGACTATCAATCCACCAAACGTGTACACCCACCGACTACGGACTCTGTGGGCTCGACGGACAGTCGCTAATGCTCTAACGACGTCGGGGCATCTCTCTTTTTAGTCATGTCGGCTCGTTGAGCACTCTCCCCACCCTATCCAAGGGTTTGTCCTGAAATTTGCGCGCACGCACCTCTTTCTCACAATGGCTACAATGCATTTTCCCTCCTTAAAGTCAGAGGTTTCATACGCCTAGATAAGCAGAGAGAAGTTATACACTTTGCTATTTCACGTTCTGTCGACATCTTTTTCCTACAGGAATGCCATTTTAGAACGCCTTTTGATGTCTAATCCTTTGGAGTCGAAGCCTTTTTTTTTCGTTGGCTGACTCAAGTACGCGCGGAGTAGGAGTTGTGTTTACGACACTACCGTCACCTTGAGGAGTTCACTAGGTTTATGGTCTTGACGATCGCACACTAGCAGTATAATTTAGTCTTCACAGAAGACGACTCAGGGCGCTTGTAGTATATGCTCCAGCTCAACATGCAGGCCCTGCCAATTGATTGATTCACTCGACTCATTTATGTTCGACAGCTCCCCGACTTTCTTAGTAGGAGACTTTAACTGTGTTGAGAACACCAAAAGGGATGAGCGCGGACGCAGGCAGAGCAGGCAATATAGCGGAGCTCGCGCACTGCGACAACTGATCTGTAATTTCAGACTCAGAGACGCGTCGGTCGAAACTCACGGGGATGTTTTTGTTGCAACCTTGCAACAGGAATCCCACATGAGCTGGCTATATCGCTACTATTTTCCTGAAGCGCTAGCCACAGATGTCCTTATTTGCAAAGTCCTGAATTTTCCACCGGGCGTGCCACGTTTCATCGACCACTTTCCAGTGTCTGTGAAACCTTTCACTCAGCAATCTGCTACCTTTAGAAACCATTGGACAATGGACACAACAATCATACACGACCCGGAAAGCGTAGCAATACTGCTCATTGCACTGGAGCAAGTGTGCGATTGCCCGCCTGAACACCTGTAACTGGGATGCATTGAAGAACAGTTGTCGTACCGAACTTATCAAAGCAGGGTGCGAAAAAAAGTGCGTCTGATGACGGAAATAAACGACACCCTGCGAAAAGCACGTATTGTACGAAGAGGCGAGACGCTCACCTTCGCAATGCATAACTATCACGATCAGTTAAAGGCACGGTACAAACTTTTGCTACGTCTTAGCTCGCGCGCAGCTGCACAGTCTTTTCATATTGGACGATCTGTTTCAGATCCAGCTGTTCTTTGAAGCGTTCGCAACGATCCCTTGGGCGAAAAGGGCATGTTCCTTTCGTTCAGTCGCCGAACAGTCAACAGTCTAAACGAGCAGAAAATGTAATGAAGGTTTATAAAACACTTTTTTCAATCTTTTCACGGCGAAGAACGTGAGCGATGTGAACCATACCACCAGAGTCAAAGAGTTTTCTGCGGTAATTCACTGCACACTGGAGGAGTTCAGCAATGGTCTGTGCGGCCCAGGGACGTTTGAAGAATTACGCTTCGTGCTTGAGCAAATGAACACTATTGGTTCGGCTGCCTCTGATGGGATACCTCTAAGTTTCTACAAAACCTTTTTGATGAAATACAAGTTTATCATTTGATGTTGCTAAATGGGCTTCTTGCCGAAAGGATCAGCCATTGGATACGTTTCGAGATAGCCGGACTATACGCATGCTTCAAATCGAAGGAGAGCCGTCCGATCCAAAGGCGCGAAGGCCCATTTGCCTACTTAACTCAGATTTAGATATTGGCAGTCATCCTAGCACACCGCATAGCTACTGTTATTCCGGAAATAATAAAGGACATACAAACGTGTAGTGTTCCAGGCCATACAATTTATTCCTCACTTGCGTAGACTCATAATTTATTCACGTACGCTACAGGAACACCAGTATCTGGCATTTTTGTTTCCTTGGACCGGAAAAATCCTTTGATTGTGTCGAACAGAACTATCTCTTCGCTGTGAAGAATTGTTACGGCTTCTCAGGACATTTGACCGAAATTCTCCGTTTGCTTAACACTCATTTAGAAACGTCCTTAGTAGTCAATTGTTATACATCTGTACCTATTGCAGTAAGCAGAGATATTCCACATGGCTGTCCTTCCTCCGCAATACTCTTCATAATATCTATAGAGCCGGTATTGCAACAAATTCAGAAATGCACATCGCACGCATTTTCCAATTACGGAAATCCCATCTATAGACATATATAAAATCACCATATAACGCTGCCTAAAGAATTGGGCATATCAGGCTTTATACGGATCTCCATATGTGGCCTTATATAACTTGATATGTTCAATTACTGATGTGGCCATAAATGGACTTTATACATCCTGATAAACCTAATCCCTTATATACACATATATGTAAGTTGCTGTATATAGCAATATATGAAAATCTTCTACATATGGCTATATATAGAAACATCCATATAATGTTACATATGGGCTTGCACAGATACTCTCTATATATAGCTTTTCATATAATTCATCTGTATGAATTCAGCCTGTATCGCCGGCATATATTATAGCCTCAAAAATAAATCTACAAGTAGAAATATTGCTGTTTGTTAAAAAGTCTGCATGCAGCCGCCATCGTCTCTAAAACAAAGGTTGTACGTACACTCTCGACACTATTGCTCAAGGTATCCTCATCATATCTCGACTTAAATTCAACCAATTATTGCTAAGAGTGTAACTTGGCAACTTATTTAAAGTTTGTGGTGGCCACACGTCACTGTTAGTCAACTTTTTTGAAGAGATACATTGTGTTTAAATTTAACGCCTTTCTATCGACACTTTGAAAACTTTTTTGGCGTGTATATTCAGCGTCCATAGTGAGTCCTAAAGTTATATTGACTTGCTGTTGAACGTATGAACTGTGTGTGCATTGAATATATTATTTAATTTGATATTCAGCCTTTATAGAGTTCGGCCAAAAGTCGTTGTTTGCAAGCTTGTCATGTAACAAGTATAGTGACTAGGAATGGCCTATAGCGTGACTGCTAAATAGGTGTCTAAAGGTGTCTGTGCACGTGAAAGCGGAGGGTATCAGTGATGTTTCCTGCCAACTGGACACTAAAAAGTATTCTTTGAAAACGTAACCCATTTTCCTATCTACCAATATGCATTGATAACGCAACAGCCGTAAAGATCTTGTTCAGCAGAAATTCCGGCGTAGGCGTTGGTGGTTCTCATTGAAAAATCATCTTGTCCGTGAGCAAAAATTGAGAAAATGCAAGTAAAACAAGTAAAAAATTTGGGTCTGAGTGATAATTGAAACCACGCAGGCCATTTGCACGGCAAGCAAGTGCTCTATTACACAGCTACGCGTCTGCTTGGAAGTAAATTACGAATAACTTCCTCTGGTTGAAAGTGCAGGAAAAGTAACTTTCATGTTGAACACATGGATCTTGTATACACATTTCAAAGCACATCATTTATTATCGCAACATTATTGCATGGTACGAGCGTAGATTGCCATCGGACATCACAACACGTTATTATCAACGTGACTTCGCGGTATAAAGGCAGCTTACCTTTACAAGAGACACACACGTTACTGCGCATAATGTCTCAAGACTGCCTAGTGAATACATATCAAGTTCGAAAACATTTTACGCACATAACATTGCTCGTGCTTTAAACTATGCTACCCTTTTTTTACACAAGATGCAGCCACGTGTCAAACCTTCACTTAGACAAGACACCTTCAACTTTCTCATTTACACAGTAGTATTCCACGATTAAAAATGTTCAAGCAGCATCATACATTAAAAAGTACACACTGAGTGGTTGAATTATGCACAAGGGACAGAATATTGCTATCTCATTCATCTGAAAAGCGGGGCTGAATGGTCCCGCAGTTTTTGTTTTACACAGTAGGAAGACCTAAATGCCAACCACTGGCACGCGTACGCCCACACCTACGCGTTAAAATCGTCTAGTCGCGCCCTTGGAGGAAATGGGCGCGCAACCACTGGTACGCGTCGGCACTCGCGCCTGCTCGCGTCGCGCCACTGTAGTCGCGCCTAGCTGACGCGCAGTCTTGCTAGAGCTTTTGGTGTGAAACGGCCAAAGCATTGCCTGAAAAGGCTGGCTCTTCAAACCTTTGTTACTATTCTTCAAGCCGTGGAGGAGCTTTTATAAATCATAATAGTACATTTATTTTTGAATCGACACCTCTCCCAATTATTTAGTCTGTTCAATAATAATCAAGTCAGTAGTGTCCATCGTATTCGCGTGTCATCGACTTCAACATCACCACTCACGCGCCAATTTCTTTTCTTTCTCCATGCGTGCTCCTATTGACGTGTGGACGTTTGTTTGACTGTTTCACGAAGCTTTCCTCGTGTGTTTCTCGCAACCATGCCTGCGGTGTCGGCGGTCTCCCGCAAGATTAGAGCAGTTTTGACCACGAGACTCGTGCTCTTTAGGCTGCTCAGGAAAAAGAGGAAGCAACTACGCTAGCAGCGGCAACCTCGCCTTGTGTGGATTCGCCCTGTTTTATTGGCGCGTAAGCAAGAAAGCCTGCGGTAAGTTCGTAAGTACAGTGTCTTTCTTGACCTCGTTCAGTCTCATTTTATGGTGACTTCGTGCTGTTCGATCGCTCCTGACTGAAATAAACAGCAATGACACCTAAAACAATAAATAGAAGCAAAATAAACAAAGCCAATATTACGAAATACAAATAAACGTGCAAGGACATGAAATAAACAAGGCGAATGAAGACCACGTCTTTGACAATAGAGCACATTACGTATGTTCTATTCAAACCCCTCGCCTCTTGAAGCGTCTGGTTTTAGTAGCAAGTGAATGCCCAGCCAATTGAGAAATGTTGCATGTATGGCCAAGCAAACATTTATACATTTAGTCATAGGGCATATTCAGCCATAAAACGAAAGCTTCAGGGAAAATTCGACCGAAAGAATACTGTAATATATCTTAAATCTCATATGTGCTTGAAATTCCCTGTAAGCCGGGGTTTTTCCCTGTAAGAATCTGTTCAATCACTGTAATCTGCTTTTTTTTTCAACAGACGAAACGAATGCGCGAAGGGGATCATGGATTTTTTTTTACGTTTTATTGAATGACGGCAGCACTCTTTGATGTGCTGATCAGCTTTATAGCTCTGGACCTGATGAAAATCCACGTGTCGAGGGAAACTCTCGAGCCTGGTGAACGGCTTGCAATAACCTTGAGGTTAGCGATATTGAGGTAAAACTTGCGACATAGCATTAAATGAATGTAAGTGCCAAGAAAGATAGCTTTGAATCACTTTCTTTGTTCATTGTTTCAGTTACCTTGCTTGAGGGCAAGATATCCCCTCTGTTGCTCCGGCATATCGAGTGGGAATCGAAACTACCGCTTGTGCATTCACGAAACGTGTGACGCAATCTGGGAAAGGCTAAAGGATCATGTCATGAAGTTAAGCGGTTCACGATTACGCTTTATAGTTGGTTACCTGGTAGGGAAAACCTGAAAGCAGCATAGATAGGTTCCGCCTTAAAGCGAAGCGAGGACTCATAATTAGAGAGGAGATAGCGCATATTTCTTGATTGCTGCAATACATGTTCACAAAAGCCGGACCAAAAGTCAAGTGATGTCAAGAGAATTTTGTTGCGTTGAGGTATACGGCCAGATTTCAGCCATCGTGGTAGATAGACAGCAATGAATTGCTCCTCAATACAAACAGGGAATGCATGATAGACCGCAATATGCGTTGCAAACTTATGCATCCAGAATAAATGATCACTGCCACCCTGCTGGTTTCTTGAAACACTATTCACTTACGACTCTTCTCCCAAGAGAGTAGGCCGGTCTTTTGAGTATTTGTTACTTTTATTATCTTGAAGGTGTTTCGAAAACGTGCATGTACACTGATACCACGCACTGCGCCTAACATTTTGTCATACTTGATTGCACTTTCTAACTCTTTGTATCCTTTTTTTGCAATCTAACATACTTTCCCACATAGTGGTGAGCCCAGGCCCACTTTTTCTCTAAATTTCAACCAGGATGCCATTAAGCTCTGTTTGCTCTGTGATCCGCCAGGATGTAATGATGATGTAATGTGTAGTTGTACTAGTCATTTGTTTTAAACGATGTTACAAGACATCTGTAATTCGAACTTATTTTACACTGCAAATCATTTTTTTCTTTTTTTGTGTCTGTGTGTTGTTCTCTCTTTTTTGCTAAAGCACTGCGAATTCATCAGAGTTCCATATTATAACTATCCCAGAAAATGCTTCATTTATTTTTCTCAGCCATGAATTGTTGGGAAGCTTAGTGGGCTCACCTGGGTTCTCTCTGTGCATACTTAGCTATTTTTTTTCATTTATGCCTTCACAAATACTGTAACTGATAAGTGCAACATGAATCATCATCATCATCATCAGCCTGACTACGTCCACTGCAGGACAAAGGCCTCTCCCATGTTCCGCCAGTTAACCCGGTCCTGTGCTTGCTGCTACCAATATATACCCGCAAACTTCTTACTCTTATCTGCCCACCTAACTATCTGCCTCCCCCTAACCCGCTTTCCTTCTTTGGGAATCCAGTTAGTTACCCTTAACGACCAGCGGTTATCCTGTCTACGCACTACATGCCCGGCCCTAGTCCATTTCTTCTTCTTGATTTCAGCTATGATATCCTCAACCCCCGTTTGTTCTCTAATCCACTCTGCTCTCTTCTTGTCTCTTAAGGTTACACCTACCATTTTTCTTTCCATTGCTCGCTGCGTGGTCCTCAATTTAAGCTGAACCCTCTTTGTGAGTCTCCAGGTTTCTGCTCCGTAGCTGAGTACCGGCAAGATACAGCTGTTATATACCTTCCTCTTTAGGGATAGTGGCAATCTATCTGTCACAATTTGAGAGTGCTTGCCAAATGTGCGCCACCCCATTCTTATTCTTCTAGTTACTTTAATCTCGTGGTTTGGCTCCGCGGTTATTACCTGCCCTAAGTAGACTTAGTCTTTTACAACTTGAAGTGCACTATTACCTATCTCGAAGCGCTGCTCTTTTCCGAGGTTGTTTTACATTACTTTCGTTTTCTGCAGATTCATTTTTAGACCTACCTTTCTGCTCTCCTTGTATAGTTCCGTAATCATGAGTTGCAATTCGTCCCAACATGAATGAAGATGAGCAAATCAGAAAACTGAAATCACCACATTGGCTGACTGAGGCATTGGTCTAGTTGGTTTTGGACGATTCTAAACTGCAGTGAAATTACAGGGTTCACAAAGCTAGAGAGGACACGTGATGTGAAGCACATATGAGTGATGTTGCGTCTTTCCTAATTTCATGCGTCATTCGTAATTAGGTGTACTGTACAACTTAAGTGCAGTAAATCACCACATTGACTGCCTCTTTTTAATGAGGCACCCTTGGCAATAGAGAAAGAAAAGCGGCGTGAGTGATATAACAGCAGTGTAAAGTAATGGCTTTTAATAGAACGGGTTCCGCTGAACCACATTTTGAAAATCATTGGTTTTAGTAATGTGCTCTCTGTATATTTGTTTTGTCGCATGAAAGGTTCTTTCTTGTTGAAGTATGACATTTTTTGTTTGTGCTTCCAGACACCTATCAAAGCAGACTGGAAATGTATTGCTGAAAGATTTGATTCACGGCGGTAGTTACCGAACCGATCGGGTGTCATTGACAGGAAGCATGCAGGTATTGTCTGTCTACCAAAATCTGGCAGCAAATTCTTCAACTATAAGGTAAAAGCTCGCCTGGATTCTCTCTGTGCATACTCAGCTAAATTTTTCATTTATGTCTATACAAATACTGTATCTGATAAGTGCAACATGAACATAGAAGTGCAGATAAGAAAACTGAAATCACCAGATTTGCAAGATTAGGTGTTAGTCTCATTGGTTTTTGGACGATCCTAAAGTGCAGTAAAATTACAGGGTTCAGAAAACTAGAGAGGACACATGGTGTGAAGCACACACAAGTGGTGTTGCGTCTTTCCTAATTTCATACGTTTTAGTAAATCGGTGTATTGTACAATTTTAGTGGAGTAAATCACCAGGTTGACTGCCTCCGTTTAAGCGAATCGTTGTGATATATGCCACACTTTTGAAGATACGTGAAACGGTAACACATGTAGTAATTATAGTACTGTTGCATTCACTGTTAGTGAATGTTTACAGTGGGGCGGGTGATCGCTTTGGTAATGGAGGTATTGTTCTCAATCCGTTGGTTTGCGATATAGGGTTGTAGAAAGCTTGTCCTCTTCTATCATTAAGGTGACATCAAGAAAATTTACGGTTACTTGCGAGTGTGTGTGTGTGAAGTGTATGTTCGGATCCACAGAATTGTAAGTGTCCATAAAGCTGAGAAGTTCGTCCTCGCATTGGGTCCAAATAAGAAAAATGTCATCTATGTATCTTCTGTATAACAGTGGTTTCAAGGAACTTCGTGCAAGTTATTCCGATTCTAGCTTTCCCATAAATATGTTGGCATAATTGGGTGCTATTTTGGTGCCCATTGCGGTCCCGCTGATTTGTCGAAAATACTCTTGGTTTAACTCGAATGAATTCAATTCGAGAACCATCCTCGTCATAGTTGCAATGGCAGAGAAATCTGGGGTGTTAGATTGTCTATGGTTTGGGTACATGTTTTGTAATGCAGCTATGCCGTCATCGTGAGGAATATTTGTATACAATGAAAAGACATCAAGAGTAACCAAGTACGAGTTTTTCGGCACACACAGACCTTCAATGTTTCGAAGAAAATGTGTGGTGTCTTTTATGTACGACGCGAGGGTGCATGGAATGTGGCTTCTTAGTTTGTCCACGTACCCTGATATGGGTTCAGTTATTGTACCGATGTCTGATATGATTGGTCGACCTGGGCTGCCGGGTTTATGAATTTCTGGGAAGATGTAGCAGCGACCTGGACGAGGGTATGCTGCTCGCATCAGTTTGTGGTCAGTGTTGATTGATTGATTTGTGGGGTTTAACGTCCCAAAACCACCTATCGATTATGAGAGACGCCGTAGTGTAGGGCTCCGGAAATTTAGACCACCTGGGGTTCTTTAACGTGCACCCAAATCCGAGCCCACGGGCCTACAACATTTCCGCCTCCATCGGAGATGCAGCCGCCACAGCCGGGATTCGAACCCGCGACCTGTGGGTCAGCAGCCGAGTACCTTAGCCACTATACTACCACGGCGGGGCTGTGGTCAGTGTTGGTTATCTTTTCTGCATCTAACAGTTTCTTCAGTTCTGTTGATACGATACGTTTGTATTGTCTGTCGGATCACCTGGGAGGCGTTCGTAAAATCCTGAGTCGTCTAGTTGACGGTATGCTTCTTGTAAGTAGTTGGTTGTATTAGGAACTACAATTGCTCCTCCTTCGTCAGCGGGTTTCATTGTTATGTCTGTCCTAGATGCCAGATTTCTCATACTCACTTTTTCAGATTTTGTCAAGTTTTCTTGGTTTCCTTTCTGTCTGTGGTATTCGTGTACTACATCTTTCTGTACTGCGGTGATACAAAGGTCCAGGCACTTGTCTCGATTACTGTTCGGTGCCCGATTATTTGTTTCACGATGGTGAATTGTTTAACGGTTAGAAGGCCTGTCCAAGAAATATTCACGCAACCTTAAGCATCTAGCGAAGTTGTCTAGGTCTTGGGGCAAGTGGAATTCATCGAAATATTTTGTGGTCGGGTGGAAGCTTAGTCTTTTAGATAGCAGTTTTTCTTCATCAGGTGACAAGCTCATCTCCGATAGGTTAACAACTACAGTGTCAAAAGCTGTGTTTATCGATGGGTGCTAGTTTGTACCGTTAGTGGTTTCCTGTGTGGTGGTGTTGTAGTGATAAGGTGCTATATCAGGGAACGCGGGGTTGGGAACATGGCCTATTTTGAGTTTATAAATTTTAGTGGTCATAATGGCTTGCTATTTATTCTGTTCAAATTCTGTTAATCGGGTGATTCCTTCGTTCGATAAAGTGTTGTGGCGGAGAATGGTGATTAAGAGCGATTTCTATTAATTTAAGAGATGCCTCAAGTAGAACATTTTTCTATGTTATTTGGTCGTGTTCATCTAGGTTCGTAGTGGCTGGTGTGAGGGAGAGTGTCATACCCTTGGGGCTATTTAGCGGTAAGGTACACTTGTAATGTTGATTTATGCATTTCATGTCTAATTCGTTTGTCAGCAAGTTTTCGTGTCTTAAGGAAGATGCCACTGCAACTGGGAAGCGAAAAGCTGGACTTACATTTCCGAAGTCAATCTTCTTTTGGGTGCGGGGATGGCACTGATGAAGTGCGCAGATTGTAGTTATGTCCGGCAAGCCTTCGTCGCTGTACGGAAGATTTCGGCGTTCGGCTCCCGGCGAACGTGTTCATAGGCAGTTCCGGGGTCCGCAATATAGAGACGCGGTTTCGTAGTTCAGAAGGCTTCCCTTTGAGGAGCGGTGTAGTGGTGCTGTCGTGTAGAGCTATTGGTCTCGACATCCGCAACGGAGGGACGCGTGTTGGCTGTTCAGCAGACTTCCCCCCTAGTAGTGGTGCGCTGGTGATGTTTGTCAGGGGGTGCTTGTGGATTGCGGGAGTCACAGTTTCGCCGATCGTCGGGAACACATTCGACATCGAGAAAGAGCTGGCTGGCATACCCCAATCTGTGACCACGCTCTTCGCTGTGCTGGACTCTTATGGCTTCTCTGTAGGCTTAACCAGTGTTCTCCGCTTGCTCTACCCTGACTTAGAAACGTCCTTAGTAGTCATCGGTTATACATCTGAACGTAAGCAAAGGTATTCGACAAGGATATGCCTTCTCCAAAATTCTTTTTGTGCCATGTATAGAGCCACTATTGCTACAAATTCAGAGACTCACATCAATACGCGGTTTTCCTCTCCCAGGCCTAGGCGAAGTGGAAGTAGTGGCCTACGCTCATGATATCTCGTTGTTTATTCACAACACAGATAGCTATAACCTTCTTGCAAATGTTGCACACTTATAGTTACCTGTCGGGCCACGTCTAAATTTCATAAAAAGCAAGGTTTGGAGTGCACATTGAAGAATTTCTTTATGGCGTCCAAATGGTCCAAGGAGTTCTAAGTCCTAGGTGTAACCTTGCATGCGAATGGTGAAGTAGCACGGACCACATGGAAAGAAATCCAACGTAAACAGACAGACGCGTTGAAATTGCCAGAACTTTTTAATTACTTTTCACTGAAAGAGCCTATCTGAATAAATCAAGCACAGGAGCGCCTCTGCTTTACGTAGCCAAAATTGCTCGGCTACCTCGTCGGGTTTTGCTGAGTGGCCACTGCGTGTTGCTCTTCTTTTTTTCGAGTAGGGGGGGGGGCGGCCACGCTGAAGCTGTTGCCAGAGCCTTGGTCAGCCTACCAGTTCAATGGGGATACTCAGTATTCGAAACCTTAATGTAATGTGCCGAATGTTGGCTCTAAAAGACACCTTGGCACTTTTATAAAACTCATCGTATCGAGGCAGGCAACTGGCAGTATATCTGCTAGGTACCTCTAGAAGGTTTTTCGGTTTAACAAATAAAACGAGACCAGCCGCTGAACAGTGACTGGTGCATTATGCGCATGCGATAAAATCTTTGCAACAATGGCGAAATGATTTTCCAGTTCAAGAACTGATGTGAATGTCTCCCTCTGACTTGAGTGAACAGATAGCATTCAAAAGTCTAACTGACGAACAGCACCAGAAATGCCGCGCGAGAAGACGTTGGGCTTTCAGAGACATGTCCCTCCCCACCGAACTCCGTGACTTTACCTCGCTTAGGGAATGGGAGGCTCTTGTGACGGCTGACCACCTTATGGCGTGCGGTGTGGCGCGCTCCGCCACATGTCCGCAATGCGGCCGTGTCGAAACGTGCAACCATGTCTTTCATGAATGCAATGTAGCACGCATTTTTGGCGCATGGTTACCAATATGTTTCAAATAAGTATGCAGTGGAAGTCTCGCCACACGGATATTTTTGTCGAAGTTTTAATTGCTATCGGTGCCTTCGTCTTATCGAAGTGGAGGGGACTGGCTCATCTGTGGGAATGCCCTCTGGGAGTCATGTTTCCTTTGTAACATCGCTCAAAAAACGTAATGCTTATGCATCTCAAAGAAGAGCTAGTTATTTTAGGATGGTATGCTTTCTTCCGACGTTAATTTACGCAATTCGTTAATGTTAAAAACATCACAGCGTTCATGCCTTTCCTCCCCAACTGAGGAGGTGAATTAGAGTTTGTACGACTGTGAAACTACAGTGTGAATACTCCTTTTCTTTATCCGAAACATGCCCTTTTTTAATTATTGTTCTTCAGCACTAGAGCAATTTTTTCTCTTCGCTGGATGCAAAAATATCACCTTAAGTTGTGAAAGGTTCCTTTGTTTGTACACATAGCCTTTACTGTTCATATATCCTTCATAATCTCGAACTTTATAAATGCCCCATTCTTGTTGTACAAACAGTAGCCTTGTACATATGAACGTCACTCTATAAAAAATTAAGTTACTTTCACTGTACATACGAGCTTGCACTGTACATACGCATGAACAACACTGTATTTTTTTGTTGTGTACACGATAAGTCATGCGAGATAGATCTGAAAATAAAATTATCCCAAAGGATGCTGTACCCCCCAGGGAGAGACTCTGGCATTGCACTGCGCCTGTGCTGACCCCTGCTACTACCTCAAACTGGAGTAGATGGGGCATGGAATTTTTCGTAGTAAAGGACTTTGCTCATGCTATCCCCCAAATAATAAATCAAATGTAAGAGTCCGATTACTTAACACTCAATCACAGAGAAGCTCGCATGGCCGGCGCCTTCACATCTTCGCTTCGTACGACACATTCATTTGTTTGTACGCATAGCTGTATCGAAAGAAATCCCGGATCCGTCAAAGTACAATTCAGACACTAGCTTCGCTGGTGGTTCCGGTCTTGCGCAAGCTGCGCACTTTCTTTTCATCATTGTGTTGCTTATTATTTGTGTTCAAAATTCTTACCAACCAAGTTTAGGTCACTAGTGATCACGTTAAGGAAATAAGACAGTCCAAAGCCATTTCAACCACAAATACACACAAGCACAGCCGAAATACATTCCTTTGTAGCAACCAAAAGCAAGTTCCAATCAACAGTTGATGCATTTTAGACAGGCAAAATCAATGAGTTCATACAACTGTATGTATGAGAATCGTTTCGTGGTTTTAAAAATACTCGTGTTTCTAGCTTCATCCTGTTCGTGAAAGGCCAAATTAAGTCAGTGAAACTTGCGCATGCATGCAAAAGCTTACAGGAAGTCGTTCACAAATTACGGTAAAGCGGCACATTTTCGATGTACATTGATGGTGTTTTTTGGCAACGCTTTATCAGTGACAAATGACGTTCACTAATCCGAGGTTGAATTACTAAAGCACTTCTGCACTTTAAAAAAGCGACTGACAAAATTTGTGCGGTCCACATAGCACGTTTTCTCCGCAAGCTCACTTTCGCTGCTAACGAGTCATTCGTTTCATAAAGTCTGCATCGATCAGCGTCAAAGCGCACTTTTGACAGGTCCCCAATTGATGCAAGTCGGTAGCTATACAGAAGGGTACGTCACACCGTCAAGCGTTTCTCAATCAAATTCTTCTCCACACCTCTCCGTAAGCTGCTAGAACAACCCGCTGTAGGAAACACGCACTTTCACTTTCATTACGAGTCACAACACGGGTCGTCAGCATTACCTACCACTTGAACGCTTATTTGATTATTTGTGCCGAAAGGTGGCTTTGCTCCGAAATGGTATGGTGTAAAGCCCCTCCATCGCGTCTACAGCTGGCGAGAAAATGCAGAGAGGGGTTTAGTATGGCGCAAATATGTGGCGCAAGCACAGCCAAGTCCGTTACCAGAATTTTTTTCGGGGGTGGCACCTCCATTATTTCGGGGAGGGCACCCTCTTGAAATAGTCATTCTCCGTTTTCTATGCCACGCTGAAAAAAAATATTGGGAGGAAGGGAGGCATGGGCCCAGTGTACTACCTCCTGGCTAAGTCCCTGAGCACGCCTTTAAGTCGGCGATGTGTTTGGCAACGCGGTGGGGTGCTGATTGGATAGAAAACTACAAAAATTTTGACAGATACCAAATTTTGAGTTGAGTTTCTCTACCATGTCTGCGTGTTGATGGAACTGCCTTAAGAGGCCTGAAGTGCGGCCTCACCGGTAACCACCGCCGGGAACGCACTCCCTCACCAGAGAAGGATTGGCCACCTTGGTGAAGTATCTGGCCACTACCTCCCACATGCATACGTCAAATAACTCACGGCCCTCAGTTCCCAGAAGCTGCGAAGCAACTGACCATGACGGCGGTCAGATCTGCAATGCAGCAGAGAGTGCTAAGAATCTCTGGACTACAGGCCGCCTTTGGAACCTGAACTTGGCAACGTTTAGCGCTAGAACCTTATCTAGTGAGGGCAGTCTAGCTGTACTATTCGAGGAGCTAGAGGGTGTTAAATGGGATATAATAGGGCTCAGTGAGGTTAGGAGGACGGATGAGGCCTATACTGTGCTACAGAATGGGCACATCCTTTGCTATCGGGGCTTGGCAGACAGAAGAGAACTGAGAGTGGGGTTCCTAATTCACAGAAACATAGCTGGCAACATAGAGGAATACTATAGCATTAATGAAAGAGTGGTAGGTATTGTAATTAAACTGAATAAAAGATACAAGATGAAGGTAGTACAGGCTTACGCGCCTACATCCAGCCATGATGACGCTTCAGTTGAAAGCTTCTATGAAGACGTGGAATTGGCAATGAGTAAGGTAAAAATACAGTATAATATAGTGATGGGCGACTTTAATGCAAAGGTAGGGAAGAAGCAGGTTCGAGACCAGGCAGTAGGAGAGTATGGCATCGGCACTAGAAACGCCAGAGGAGAGCTACTATTAGTATACGCAGAACGCAATAATTAGCGGATTTTGAATACTTTCCACCGAAAACGAGAAAACCGCAAGTGGACATGGAGGAGCCCTAATGGCGAAAATAAGAGCGCAATAGACTTTATAATGACTGCACACCCAGAAATCGTGCAGGATGTGGAAGTGGTTGGCAAGGTACGACGCAGTAACCATAGAATGGTACGGTCTCGAATTCGCCTAGACTTGAAGAAGGAACGATAGAAACTGATACGCAAGAAGCCAATCAATGAGCTATCACTGAGAGGGAAAGTACAGGAATTCCGAGTGTCGCTGCAGAACAGGTACTCGGCTCTTAGTGAGGAAACTAACCTTAGCGTAGATACAATGAATGATAATCTAACGAGTATCATTACGGAGTGTTCAGTGGAAGTTGGAGGCAGGGTAGTTAGACAGGACACTGGCAAGCTTTCCCAGGAAACGAAGAACCTAATTAAGAAGCGTCAAAGCATGAAAGTGTCAAGTACAACAGACAAAATAGAACTGTCAGAGCTTTCAAAGTTGATTAATAGGCGTAAAGTATGCGATGTAAGAAAGTATAACATGGAGAGAATTGAACACGCTCTGAAAACGGAGGAAGCGTCAAAGCAGTGAAGAGGAAACTTGGGATAGGCAAAAGTCGGATGTATGCACTAAGGGACAAAGGAGGCAAAATAACTACCAATATGGATAGGATAGTTAAAATAGCGGAGGAGTTTTACAGAGATCTGTACAGTAGCCGAGACAACCACGACCTTAATACTATAAGAACTAGCAGTAACCCAGATGACACCCCACCAGTAAGGATAGAAGAAGTCAGAAAAGCTTTGGAGAGCATGCAAAGAGGCAAACCTGCTGGTGAGGATCAGGTAACATCAGATCTGCTGAAAGATGAAGGACAGATTGTGTTAGAAAAATTAGCCACCCTGTTTACGAGGTGTCTCCTAACGGGAAGGGTACCAGAGTCTTAGAAGAACGCTAACATCACCTTAATACATAAGAAAGGAGATGAGAAGTACTTGAAGAATTACAGGCCGATTAGCTTGCTCTCTGTAGTATAAAAGCTATTTACAAAGGTAATTGCTAACAGAGTAAAGAAAACACTAGAATTCAATCTACCAAAGGAACAAGTAGGATTTCGAACAGGCTACTCAACAATTGACCACATTCATACTATCAATCAGGTAATAGAGAAATGCTCAGAGTATAACCAACCACTGTACATAGCCTTCATAGATTACGAGAAGGCGTTTGATTCAGTAGAAATATCAGCCGTCATGCAGACACTGCGGAATCAGGGTGTAGATGAAGTATATATAAGCATTCTGGAAGAATTCTACAGGGGATCAACTGCTACCATAGTGCTTCATAAAGAAAGCAACAGAATACCAATCAAGAAAGGTGTAAGGCAGGGGGACACAATCTCCCCAATGCTATTTACCGCGTGCATACAGGAGGTTTTCAGAAGCCTAGAATGGGAACACTTAGGGATAAGAGTTAATGGAGAATACCTTAGTAACCTGCGCTTCGCCGATGACATTGGGTTGCTGAGTAACTCAGGGGACGAATTGCAACTCATGATTACGGAGTTAGACAAGGAGAGCAGAAAGGTGGGTCTTAAAATTATTCTGCAGAAAACGAAAGTAATGTACAACAACGTCGGAAAGGAGCAGCGCTTCAAGATAAGTAATAGTGCACTTGAAGTTGTAAAAGACTATGTCTACTTAGGGCAGGTAATAACCGCAGAGCCTAACCACGAGATTGAAGTAACTAGAAGAATAAGAATGGGGTGGAGTACATTCGGAAAGCACTCTCAAATTATGACAGGTAGATTGCCACTGTCCCTCAAGAGGAAGGTATATAACAGCTGTATCTTGCCGGTACTTAGCTACGGAGCAGAAACATGGAGACTTACAAAGAGGGTTCAGCTTAAATTGAGGACGGCGCAGGGAGCAATGGAAAGAAAAATGGTAGGTGTAACCATAAGAGACAAGAAGAGAGCAGAGTGGATGAGGGAACAAACCGAGGTTAAGGATATCATAGTTGAAATAAAGAAGAGGAAATGGACATGGGCCGGGCATGTAGCGCGTAGACAGGATAACCGATGGTCATTAAGGGTAACTAACTGGATTCCCAGAGAAGGGAAACGGGTCAGGGGGATACAGAAGGTTAGGTGGGCAGACGAGATTAAGAAGTTTGCGGGTATAAATTGGCAGCAGCAAGCACAGAACCGGGTTAACTGGCGGAAAATGGGAGAGGCCTTTGTCCTGCAGTGGACGTAGTGAGGCCTATGATGATGATGATGATGATGATTACCATGTATACAGTTACACAGTAAGTGGCTCGGATAGGTAGAAAAAGCTGCATAAACACCTTGACAGTGCCCCACATACGAATGTTCACTGTGACAACAGAACGACAAGAGCCAAGTAATTCACAATACAGTTCAAACCAGCAATAGGCATGCTTTGGATTGGAATAGAGAAGGTATACAACGAAGAATAAGTGGCTCTGTTCGCTCGCTGTTTTTGTGCAGTGTTAAATTTTTGCTTTTCTCTTGGACTATTACGCTTACATTCACTTTTTTCTCCTACTCCAACAAGACGTCAGGTGAAGACTTCGAGGGCTCAGTGCCTCACAGGTGAGAAGTTCCTTTATTAAAGACTTGGCTATAGTACACGACCATTACGGTGGTTGGTAGCCATCTCCATGCGCTTTATGCTCGTCCATGTGCGTCAACCCTGATGTGCGATACAAGACACAACGAAAAGCCTCGCGGCTTACAGGTGCGACAAAACATCAAAAAGCGGGCACGTGTGCTCATTCACAACCGGGAAATGGTTCCACCGACTCAGCAGCAATGAAATACGTTTAGGCTGAGAGCAAGAAGCTTCACTTAGAAGAGAATTTTTTCGATGATAAAACGTCAACTTACAAACTAAGTGGAAAAGAAGACTTGGGCGAAGATGAGTCATTTGCGTTGGTTGCGTGTAAGAAGAAGCGAGCAGAGAGCATCCCAGCCGTCTTTCGTCCAACAGTTGGAGGAGCTAGTTTCCGCTGCTAAAGTGCAGTCATTCAGAACGACCAGAGATGGAAACTTCCGTGTCAGCGTTGCTTCCTTAGCTCCATCAAAGCGTCTTCTGATGCTTTAGAATGTTGACGGCCTGGAAGCTAAGAATTTAATTGCAGAGTCATACACTCGGAACGTTAGGAAAATAGAGCATGTGCCTCTGCAGTATTCAGACGAACAACTCCTAGAAAACTTGAGAGATGCAGGGGTTATATTGGCACCGCGGAAAATCAAGTATTACCGTCAGGAAGATCGAGCAGTAAGGTCGCGTCCACTTCACACAGTGATTCTGACTTTCCGAGATGACTGCCTGATTCCAGCAAGAATCTACTGAAGATTCAGCAGGCACTCAGTGGAAGAATATCTTGGTCCAGCACTTCTGTGCTATAACTGCCAGCGATTCCGTCACATGGCGAAAAGTTGCCGTAACCCAAACTGGTGCAAGATCTGCTCAGAAGAACACCCCCTAAGGAGTGCAAGTTACTTCTTCAGCCTAAATGTGTGAACTATGCAGGTAGTCACTGTCACAGGTCGCGGTAATTAGAGAGGCGATTGCCGGGCTAATTCCAAGGGCCGAAGTAACGGCCCCCCGAACTGCACCCCGAAAGCGCAGACAAGTTACAAGTAGTCCTATTTGGCATGCCAGCGTATGCTGGCTGTGGTCCAACGAACGATTCAGAGGCGAGAGTTGATAAACAAAACAAAAATATATTCTTAAGTATGGCAGATCAAACGATACACAAATATGCTCACTCGACAATAGTTGGATACGATATGTCGCCAATCAAACAACGTACTGCACAGTACAATCAGCCACACTCGAAACAACGGACACAAACAACAATACGCACAACAAAGCAATCGCATGCATCGAATAGCCAAGACACTTAAAAACTAAAGATTTAGAAAACTTATTCAGTCCAAAGTCCTTGGGACTAAAGTCTGAATGATACTCTTCCGAGAATCACTCACTCAAAGTCCAGTGCTGTTGTCGTTCCGCTGCCCCCGAAGTTTGTCTTCCAGGAAACATCGCCTCTTCAATTGGCCGCTCTCCAAGCACCAAAATTTCTTTCTTCACCGGTAACACGTCGGCTTCCCGCGTGCAGCTGTTGCAACGCGTCTTCGCTTGCTGGCGGTGGACACATTCTTCTGCTTGTAGCACCCCTCATTCTTCACCCCTCAGGTGGAAATCCTCTTCATTACCTGCTTTGTCACTAAGGACAGAGTCTTCGCCGACGACACGGCGGAAACACCCTACACACTCTGACGCATACTTTCTTGTCCTTCTTTGTCACTCAGGACAAAAGGCTTCGCCGACACGGCGGAATGACCCTACGCACACTGGCGCTAGCTTTCTCCTTCTCCTGATCTCCCTTTTCCGCTGCTCACTTAAATACCTTCCACGCTAGATTCCAGAAACTTGTCATTGTTTTGTCGGCACAATGCAGAGCTAAGGCTGGGGAAAGAGTGAGACGTTTCGAGGGCCGTCCGCGACTCGTGACTCAACTCTGCACTACCTCACCCCTTTTCTTTGAGAACCTTCAGGGCTTGCTCAGCCGCCGATGTGAGGAGGTTCGTCGGCTCGACTAAATTTCCGAGGGGGGAGAAACGGCACGCCCGGGGAGTCTTTGGATGCTTTGTTTTCTTCTTTATAGTTGACCTTGAGGCTTCTATTGCGCTTGGTCACCAGAATTCAGCGGCGCGCCCTTTTTTCAGTGCTCGTTTGTGACAGTCACACTGCCTAATATTGAGGCTGCCCGCAGAGTAAAGCTGCTGCGAAAATGCGTTGGCATGAGCTTATCCACGAAAGAAAACAACGCCCCAACGAACCCCCTTCAAACCTTGGGATTGTTCATTCTGTACGGGATCTGCCTCAGTGCACATTGCAACAACAGCCGAGAAACACAACAAGAGAGCCGTAAAAAGCACACAGGAGACCACTCACGAGAAGGACATTCAAGTATCCTAACCTACGCGTCAAAGCTGTGAACGTCCATGCGACCTCAGCCGGAAAGTAGCAGAAGCGACAGCGCCAGTGATCGCCCCAAGCGACATCAAATTATCATGTCGATCGCAGCAGGCCTCAGAAACCGAACCCTTCAATGGTGGCCGTGCCTCTGCATCAGTCGTGCAATTGATTCTAACTATTCAACCGCTCCGCATTTCACGCACTTTTAGCGGATGCACTGTGCTCGCTGCGCTTGAAAAACAAATTTGAATTGGACTAATTAAGAAAACTTATGATCCCCGCTTTTCGATGACACCTAGTGTGGTTGCCTGGTCAGAAGCGTCATCTAATATCAATGAAAAAAGTGTGAGCAGCAAAGAGTACTTTTGCTGTACAAGCCTCGATGGTACTGTGATTGATTGATTGATTGATTGATTGATTGATGTGAGGTTTAACGTCTGAAAGCCACCATATGATTATGAGAGACGCCGTAGTGGAGGGCTCCGGTAATTTTGACCACCTGGTGTTCTTTAACGTGCTCCCAAATCTGAGCGCATGTGCCTGCAATATTTTTGCTTCAATCGAAACTGCAGCTGCCGCAGCCGAGATTCAATTCCACGACCTGCGTGTCCGTTGTACTGCGAGTACGGTGAAACTATTCAACGTCGCTTTAGACGAAGTGCAATTCAAGGTTTCTATGAAATTATAATGATGATGTTTGATGTTTTTTTGGCGCAAAGGCCGTTTCACGGCCAAAGAGCGCCAGTTCATCTTATTAAGATATGGACAATGATTGTGATAAGTGGCTGTATAAGGGCCATAAATTTCCTCGCGGTAAGGCGGGTAAAAACATACAAGTAATGAAATCATGACCATGCCGTGAAAGGTGTGTAGTGTGAATAGATGACAAAAGTTGGTGATAATAAAAAACGATGGTGGACATGTATGGCGTTAGCACAAGTGCCTCACTCGTTCATACCCTTGCGTCCAAGAGCCGTGAGGTAAGTGCTTTGTTGTGTAGCCGTTGCAGCGAAAACCTCTCTGGAGAGGTCGTGCTACGAAACGCCCGGGTAAATGATATGAAAACAACGAATTTCTTTTGAGAACGCTAACAATGATTTATGACGAAAAAGTGGTTCCCTACCGACGAACATTGCAGGGTGTAAAGGTATATGTTGTCGGTAGGGTAATGGAAAGTATTGTTTTCTTGGAGTTTCTAACTGTTGCACTGGAATAAAATGTGAATATCTGTTAGTGCTTCACCACATCTGTCACACAATGGTGGATCACCACCGGACAAAAGATAAGTGTGTGTCGTGTATGTGTGTCCTATCCTGAGCCTCGTTAGTATTACCTCTGTATGACGTGATTTCGATACTGGCGGCCAATGGCTAAGGTGTGGCTTAATAATGTGTAGTTTGTTCTGTGTGTGTCTATCCCACTTGCCATGCCAGTAGTCCCTGAGCATTCGTTTGAGAGACGGCTTCAGATCAAGGGCCGAGATCGATATGGATGTAGTGGCAGTGCTTTCGTGAACGGATGCAGCAAGCTGATCCGCCCTCACGTCGCCTTGGATCTCATGGTGCCCTGGCACCCAGCACACTACAACATGTTGTTTGAGTGTGTAGAGTGTGCATAAATTGGAGTAAAGTGAAATGAGGACAAGGTTTTTTTAAGGGTTTGCAGAGCTGTTACCGCTGAGGAAGTCCGTACAAATTACTGCTTGTTGTATTTGTAATTGTTTGATGTGTTTAGCCGCCACAAGTATTGCGTAAGCTTCCGCTGTGAAGATACTTGTGCCTGGATGTAGAGGGCCAGGATCCGAAAAGGATGGGTCGACAGCAGCGTGGGACACAGAGGAGTTGGACTTGGAGGCATCTGTAAAGAACTCAGGACGTGTGTATTTGTGTTGAAGTTTCAGGAAGTATATTCAGATATGGGCAATAGGGGCATGTTTTGTAACTTCTAAGAAAGACATATCGCAGTCTATAGTCTGCTACTGAGAAGGGCTGCTTCTTCGAAGGCCTGTTTTGAAACAGAATGGAGCTTGACAAATTATTATTAGTAGAGTATGAGGGGTGCTTCTTGTCTGCTTTCACCTTAAAGAAATATACAAAGGACATGTAAGTTCTCTTCAGATGAAGCGACCACTCATTTGACTCAACGTAAAGGCTTTTACGGGGCTGGTGGGAAAGGCACCCGTAGAAAAGCGGATGCCCAAATGGTGCATGAGTCCAGCATCATCAAAGCACTATGAGGCATAGACTGATAAACGACGGCCCCATATTCTAAGCGGTGCGAATGAGGCTTCTATACAGATTCATGAGACATTGCCTGTCACTACCCCATGTAGTACGTGACAACACTTTTAAAATATTCATGGCTTTTAAACATTTTATATTTAAATTCTTGATGTGTGGTACGAAGGTCAACTTGTTGTCCAAGATTAAGCCTAAGAATTTATGTTCCGCATTATCAGACAGGCGTTGACCGTTCAGTTCAATGTCGGGTTCTGAGTGCATGCCTCTCTTTCGGGAGAAGAAGACACACGTGCTTTTTTGTGGGTTCAGTCGAAAACCGTTTTCCTCTGCCCATTTAGAGACCTTGTTTAAACCTAACTGAACCTGCCGCTCACGCATTGCCAGGTTGCATGACTTAAAGCCAAGCTGGACGTCATCGACATATGTGGAATAGAACATGTTACGGTGGATGGACAGGTGCAAGGGATTCATTTTGATAATAAAAAGTGCACAACTATGTACACCACCTTGCGGTAATTTCGTTTCTTGGACAAATGTTTGGGAGAGAATACTTCCCACATGGACACGGAATGTCCGATTGGACAAGTAACTCTCGATTACGGAAAGCATTCTACCGCGCACACCCAAGTGAGACAGGTCTCTTAATATGGCAAGACGCCATGTTGTGTCGTATGCCTTCTCGATATCGAGAAACACAGAGAGGAAGTATTGTTTGTGGACGAAAGCGTCTCGAAGCTCTCCCTCAATGCGCACCAGATGGTCGGTGGTGGATATACCCTCACGAAACGTGCACTGGTATCAGTCAAGAAGATTGTGTGTTTCGAAGAAATGTAAAAATCGGCGGTTTATCATCTTCTCAAAAAGTTTACAAAGACAGCTCGTAAGTGCAATGGGCCTATAACTCGAAAATGAGGAAGGGTCCTTGCCCTGTTTGAAAATAGTGTCACGTAAGAGTGAGGGTAGCCCGAAGACAGGAGACCGGGAGGTTAGTAGAAATAGGAGATCCGTTTATTTGGCGGACTTGCGCCCACTAAAGGAAAACAGACACACCGACTTAGCGGGAGGCGAACTGCGCGTTCGACGGCCGTCGGGTAACATAAATATCCCACTGGAACGCAAGGCGCGTTCGACGGCCGTCGGGTAACAGAAATGTCCCACTGGAACGCAAGGTGCGTTCTACGGCCGTCGGGTAACAGAAATGTCCCATTGGAACGCAAGGCGCGTTCACCATCCGAGATACAGTCGCCGTAGCGTCTGGCGCTATCTCGTTATCAACAAATGGTCGACGTGCGGGCCATCATCTTCGCAGATGAGACGCGGTGCATCCTGGACCACGATAAGGCCGCGTGCCGGCGGTATTGGCATGCGCAACACTATCCGCAATGCGCCTCGCGGCATTGCTCCCCTCCTCAACGTAAGCATCGACCCGATGCTTTGTTTAAAATAAAACCAAAACAAAAGGACAGCCTGTGCGAAAGTAAATGGCAAACAAGCACGAATCACGCACACATAAACAAAACAAGAGATGCAAACAGGGAGCCTTCTTTAGCGCGCATGATAGGGCTTCAAACGGGCGACGTGTACCACTTCTTGTCGTGCGCGGCGTCGTTGGGATGAACTAGCCCCATCAGGGACCACTTCATAGTCCACTTCACCCACTTGACGGATGACTTTGTATGGGCCGAAATAACGGCGCATGAGTTTTTCGCTGAGTCCTCGGCGGCGAACGGGCGTCCAAACCCAGACTTTGTCGCCTGGCTTGTATGTTAAATCGCGTCTCCGCAGGTTGTAGCGTCTTGCGTCGTTTCGCTGTTGGTCTTTTATGCGCAGACGAGCAAGCTGCCGGGCTTCTTCTGCGCGCTGAAGGTAGGCGGCTACGTCTAGGTTGTTTTCATCGGTGACATTAGGCAGTATGGCGTCCAGGGTACTAACGGCATCCCTCCCATGGACGAGATTAAATGGTGTCATTTTAGTGGTCTCCTGCACCGCGGTGTTGTAGGCGAAGACCACGTAAGGCAAAATTAAGTCCCAGGTCTTGTGTTCTGTGTCCACGTACATAGCGAGCATATCGGCAATGGTCTTGTTCAAGCGTTCCGTGAGACCATTTGTCTGCGGATGGTACGCAGTTGTTCTTCGGTGATCTGTATGACTGTAATGTAAGATTGCCTGAGTAAGATCAGCCGTAAACGCCGTTTCCCTGTCTGTTATTAGTACCTCAGGTGCGCCATGACGGAGGAGAATCGATTCGACAAAAAATTTGGCAACTTCTACGGCTGTGCCGTTCGCGAGGGCCTTAGCTTCAGCGTATTGGGTAAGGTAATCAGTGGCCACTATAATCCACTTGTTACCGGATGTTGACGTGGGGAAAGGTCCAAGCAGGTCCATACCAATCTGTTGGAATGGTCTCGACGGGGGTTCAATTGGCTTGAGAAATCCAGCTGGTTTTGTTGGAGGTCTCTTCCGGCGCTGACATTCGCGGCAACTCTTGACATACCGCGCAACATCTGAGGAAAGGCGGGGCCAGTAGTATCGTTCTTGAATTCTATGGAGTGTACGTGTAAAACCGAGGTGGCCTGCAGTGGGTTCGTCATGTAACGCTTGTAAAATTTCTTCTCTGAGGCTGCTTGGGACGACAAGAAGGTAAGCTGCCTTATTCGGTGCGAAGTTCTTTTTAACTACCACCCCGTTTTGCACACAGAAGGAGGATATCCCACGCTTGAACAGTGCAGGCGGTATGGAGGCCTTTCCTTCGATGTAGTTGATCAACTGTTGTAGGATCGGGTCTGAGCGCTGCTGTAATGCAAAGGTGCTGCTGCTGATAGGCCCGAGAAAGGCATCGTCGTCTTCATGGCTTGGTGGTGCGCCGACAGGGGCTCTTGAGAGGCAGTCTGCGTCGGAGCGCTTACGACCAGATGTGTAGACTACCTTCACGTCAAACTCCTGAAGCCGTAGGCTCTATCGAGCGAGGCGGCCAGAAGGGTCTTTCAAACTGGCCAACCAGCACAACGCATGATGGTCCGTTACGACCTTGAAGGGTCTGCCATATAAGTATGGGCGGAATTTCGAGGTGGCCCATACTATCGCAAGACACTCCTTCTCAGACGTGGAATAGTTTACTTCCGCTTTCGACAGTGAGCGGCTTGCATACGCGATGACGCGCTCGCAGCCCTTGTGCTTCTGAACGAGAACGGCACCTAAGCCGATGCTGCTGGCGTCTGTATGTATCTCAGTTTCGGCATTTTCATCAAAGTGACCCAGCACAGGCGGCGACTGAAACGTTGTTGAAGTTCTGTGAATGCCTCACGTTGCTCAGCTTTCCATTCGAAAGGGGCGTCCGACTTGGTGAGCTGCGTCAAAGGGGCAGCAATGTGTGAGAAGTTCTTGACGAAGCGTCGGTAATAGGCGCACAGTCCTAAAAATCGGCGCACTGCTCTCTTATCTTGCGGTTGAGGAAACTGTGCGATAGCGGCTGTCTTCTCGGATCTGGTCTTACGCCATCTTTGCTTATAACATGGCCCAGAAACTGTAGTTCTTCATAGGCAAAATGGCACTTTTCTTGCTTCAGTGTCAGCCCTGATGACTTAATTGCGTCCAGTACCGTCCGGAGCCTTTTCAGGTGGTCGCTAAAGTTGGAGGCGAAGACGACCACATCGTCCAGGTATACGAGACATATTTGCCACTTGAGACCTGCCAGTACTGTGCCCATTAGACGCTGGAAGGTTGCTGGAGCGGAACAAAGTCCAAATTGCATCACTTTGAACTCATACAATCCATCCGGCGTGATGAAGGCGGTTTTTTCTCGGTCTCTTTCATCAACCTGAATTTGCCAATACCCTGTCTTCAGATCAATGGACGAGAAGTACCTTGCATCACTGAGACGATCTAGGGTATCGTCGATCCTTGGTAAAGGGTACACGTCCTTTTTGGTTACACTATTCAACCGTCGGTAATCGACGCAAAACCGAAGACTTCCGTCTTTCTTTTTGACAAGGACGACTGGTGCCGCTAATGGGCTTTTCGATGGCTGAATTACATCGTCGTGTAACATTTCCTCAACTTGCTCTCGGATGGCCTGACGTTCACGTGCCGACACACGATAAGGGCTTTGATGGAGAGGGCGGATGTCTTCTTGTGTTATGATTCGATGCCTTGCCAGAGAAGTGTGTCGGACCTGTGAAGAAGTGGCGAAACAGTCGTCATAACGTCGAAGGAGGTTCTGGAGCAGTTGCTGCTCGCATTGAGGCAAGGAAGGGTTAATGTCGAATGACAGCTGCGAGTTGTGGGTCTGTGGGGTGATGGTCGCTGGATTCGAGAGGGCGAGGGTATCACTGACTTCCGCGATTTCATCGAGTAAGGCAATGGTCGTGCCTTTGGCCAGGTGACGGTGCTCTTGGCTGAAATTTGTTAGCAGCACTGGGCCCTGTCCATTCCGGAAGTCCGCAATGCCTCTTGCGATGGCGATATCACAGCCAAGCAAAAGTTGTATGTTACCTTCGACGACGCCATGAGCATTTTCGGCAGTACCAGTGGTTACGGGGATTAGGGTCGTTGATCGGGGTGGGACGCTCACGTCAATCTCGAGCACACGGAGGGCTGCGCGATTATGTGGTGCCGAGTATGAATTTATGGCTTCATCCGAGGAAAGTTTGATGGATCTGGACGCCAGGTCAATAACCGCGCGATGTTGAGTCAAGAAGTCCATGCCGAGAATGACGTCACGGGAGCATTGTGGGAGCACCAAGAAAGTGACAAGGTATGTGTGACCATCGAATGGCACCCTTGAAGTACATCGCCCCGATGGGGTGAGGAGGTGGCCTCCCGCTGTGCGGATCTGCGGGCCGTCCCAAGCCGTCTTAACCTTCTTCAGTTGTGCTGTCAATGGCCCGCTGATGACCGAGTAGTCAGCTCCTGTGTCAATCAAGGCAGTTACCGGGTGGCCGTCGATAGATACTTCAAAATCGGTGGCACGTGGGCTGGAGTTGCGCGTTGGTTTTGGGTTCGGGTCACGGCTTCGTCTTGTTGCTTCGTTTTGCTTCGTCTCGCGGCTTGGGTTGTTGTGCGTTATTGTCGTCGTAGATGATGTGCTGTCGTCATATATGGTCGTCGGTGGAGGGTCTTCAGCTTTTCCTCTTGAAGCAACCTCACCTCCAAAGGTTGCTGGTTTTAGTTTCCCCTACGGGGGCTTGGGGACCTTCTTCGTTCGTTGTTGCTGCGGTTCGGTGACGTGAAGCGTGGGGATGGCGGTGATGGAGAACGGCTGGGCAGGTACTCTGTATGGCGCAAGTAGTCTTCGATTGCCGGAGGTCGTTGTCCAGGGCGTGGCCGTGGTGCCTGAGATGAGAAGCCATGCAGTCCCATCCGCCTGTAAGGGCAGTGTCGAAGAATGTGGCCGGCCTCACCGCAGTGAAAGCATAGGGGGCGGTCGTCGGGAGTTCTCCAGGTGTCGCATTTTCTTTGGCTCGGGCGTCTCTCGTATGTAGGGTGGGGCGGGTAAGGGCGGACGGCTACTTGGGGCTGCAGCGTACCGTCGAGGACTGGGCTCGTTTCGTCGGGGTGGCCTAGTGTTCACTGCAGCGGCGTAAGTCATTGCTTAGGCCTCTGTTCGAGTCGTCGCTGATGAAGAGCCAAGCGCCTGCTGGACTTCATCACGCACTATGTCCAAGAGAGATGCTCCTTGGGGGGGCTGGGGGGTAGGCGGTAGCAATCGGCGTAGTTCTTCCTTAACCACTTCACGAATAGCTTCCCGCAGATCGTTGGTGGTTAGCCCACCTCGAATCGGTTCTGAGTAGAGCGAGCTGAGCTGGAACGGGCGGTTGTATTGCCGAGTCCGGGCGTCCAGGGTCCTTTCTATGGTGTGCGCTTCTTCAGTAAATTCGGCGAATGTTTTAGGAGGGTTCCTTATGAGACCGGCGAAAAGCGACTCCTTCACCCCTCGCATTAGGTATCCGACCTTTTTGTCTTCGGTCATGTCTTGGTCCGCTCGCCTAAAAAGACGTTTCATTTCTTCGACGTACACTTTTAGGGTCTCATTGGGCTGTTGGGTCCTCGATTCTAGCAGCAGCTGGGCCCTTTCTTTTCGCATGATGCTGGTGAAGGTCCTGAGCAACTCATTCTTCAGAAATTCCCAGGTGGTCAGTGTGGTCTCATGGTTTTCATACCACGTTTTGGCGGGGCCGTCCAGGGAAAAGTAAACGTATCGCAGCTTCATTTCTTCATCCCACCTGTTTATGGTAGCCACGCGCTCAAATTGGTCGAGCCATTCTTCTGGGTCTTCAGCGGCATAACCATGGAAAGTTGGGGGCACCCGCGGCTGCTGCAGCATGACAGGGGTAGGTGATTGTGGGGTGCTCATGGTGGCTGTGGAAGCGTCCTTTCATGGTCGCGTGGGGTCCGGTAGCGGTCCCAGCTCAGGTGGCAGGTTTCGGAGGCGGCGACTGCTTCGAGTATCTGTGTCTTCAGCGTCCTCGTTCTCTGCAGTGGCTGTTTTAAGGTCGTTTTTGTGCATACCTCGCACCTCCACCAGATGTCACGTAAGAGTGAGGGTAGCCCAAAGACAGGAGACCGGGAGGTTAGTAGAAATAGGAGATCCGTTTATTTGGCGGACTTGCGCCCACTAAAGGAAAACAGACACACCGGCTTAGCGGGAGGCGAACTGCGCGTTCGATGGCCGTCGGGTAACATAAATATCCCACTGGAACGCAAGGCGCGTTCGACGGCCGTCGGGTAACAGAAATGTCCCACTGGAACGCAAGGTGCGTTCGACGGCCGTCGGGTAACAGAAATGTCCCACTGGAACGCAAGGCGCATTCACCATCCGAGATACAGTCGCCGTAGCGTCTGGCGCTATCTCGTTATCAACAAATGGTCGACGTGCGGGCCATCATCTTCGCAGATGAGACGCGGTGCATCCTGGACCACGATAGGCCGCGTGCCGGCGGTATTGGCATGCGCAACACTATCCGCAATGCGCCTCGCGGCAATAGGGATAACAATAGCCTCTTTTCAGGAAGCAGGGATGGTGCCAGAAAGCCAGATAGCATTGCATAGGGAGAGTAAAGTTTTTCGCGTTTTGAGCGGCAGGTTTCTCAATATTTCATACGTGACACTGTCGTAGCCTGAGGCAGAATTACTGCAGAAGTTTAGTGATGTTTGTAGCTCAGCTAAGTGGAAGGTTGGTTATATTCCTCGTAATTTGTGCACTTGTCTTCCAGTTTCTGCTTTTCTATCTTTGCTTTGTAGCTTTAGAAAGCTTCAGTGTAGTGTGATGAGCTAGACACCTGCTCGTAGTGTGCACCAAGGAAGTTCACCTGATCTTCCAGGCTGTGACCCTGTGTGTTTACGAGTGGGAGTGAGTGTACTTGTCTTCCTGCTATCCTACCAACCATGTTCCAGACTTTAGCTTCGGGTGTATATGAATTTATCTCTGATAACTTGTGCCAGCTTTTTCTTCTGGCCTGCCGACGCGTTCTCCTGCCTTGAGACTTTATTAACTTAAAGCTGTCAAAATTTTCGGCTGTAGGTGAATTCCGAAGCAACCTCTATGCCCTGTTCTGCTCCTTTCAGGCATTACGACACTCAGTGTTCTACCATGGGACGCGTCGCTTGCCCGGTATACCATATGTTTGCGGTATGCACTTGGCTGCTGCATCAATAAAAAAAGTTGTGAAGTACTGCACAGCTTCATCTATTTTTTAACCTACATATGTCAGTCCAACATAAACGAGTAGTGTTGTGAAACTGTTCCCAGTCCTCTTTGTCTGTCAGCCATCTGGGAACATGTGGAGGACCTTTTTTCTAGTGGTGCATTTAGCATAATCGGAAAGTGACCACTTCAGAAACGATTGTTGATCACTTTCCATTGAAGTAGAGGTACAAGCGATGGGGACACAATGCTGAGATCTATGCATGAGTAGGTTTTGTTGGCGAAATTAAAGTATGTTGGCTCTTTCCTGTTCAACAGACACGCACACGAAGAAAAAAGAAACTGTTCGATTAGGCGACCTCGTGCATCGCAGCGAGAGTCGCCTCATAGACCATTATGTGCATTCAAGTACCCAAGGACCACATAAGGTTCCGGTTGTTCACGTATCAGTGGCTGGAATTCGTGTTTTTCAAGACGGTACTGTGGAGGTATGTACAGAGAGCAGATGGTGTCAAGTTTGTTCAAAAGAACTGCTCGAACAGCCACTGCCTCAAGGGATGTTTGTAACGGTAGATGTGTACATGCTACGCCCAGATCAACTCTATCGGCCACACTGCCAGATGACGCTAATAGCGTCATTGCGGTCTTTTCTGAACATCACCTAACGACGTAGAAAATTGGTGTTTCTGGAATTTAAGTGTCTCTCTTGTACACACCGTACTTTTAGGGAGTGTTCGTGTAAGAGTTCCTGGATATCGTCGAGGTTTCTAAGCAATCCTCTGACGTTCATTGTATTATTTGAGTATTTATTATGAGTGTAAATGAGTGATATGTGTACTAAAGAAGTATTGCGTCAAGTTAAGAAGTCTTTTCAGGCCCTGTATAGATGGTTTTTAATTTTCTGGCGCGCTACAATGCGCCGTGCCTGTCCTTCGGCACCAAAGACACCGTTGGACTCGCTGTTGTGTCCATCACCTCGGATGAGGTGCTGGATGCCCGCTCGCGGTTCACGCGTGCAGGCACGGAGGTCTTAGGGCTTTCTGTCGAGACAGAAGGCCCTGGGGCTTCAGGTCCGTAGGCCTGCAGGCCTTTTGGTGGCGGAAGAGCCCGTGCTACTCCCGCTGAGGGGGTGAATGGCGCTGCCGCTCGTCCACTTTGTGTGGTACGTGCGGGCGCCACGGATTATGGTGGCACTGCCCCCTATCGTGCCACCTCCGCAAATGAAGCATGTTGCATTAGGAGACGCTTGCGCGCCTCCCTAAACGAGATGTTCTCATTTACTTTCAGGGTGAGTACTTCTTTCTCATGTTTTCATGTAGGGCACGTGCGAGAGTAAACGGGGTGTCCACCATGGCAGTTCACGCAGTGGGTAGTGACTTCTTCACATTTTTTCTGTAGCGTGTTCCTGCGAACTACTCTTTACCCAGGTTTGACGGCTGCGGCAGCTCTGAGAACCCTGGCCGAATCGCTGGCAGTTAAAACAACGTCGAGGGTTGGGGATGTAAGGTCGTACCTTTAACTTCAAGTAATCTGTTTCAATATACTCTGGAAGTTTTCTTGTGCAAAATGCAAGAATGAGGTGCTTTTTCATTATCACGCCTAATCTTAATTCTCTGTACATGCATTACATGCTATTCATTCCAGCCCTCGAGGAGCTCACTCTCTGTCAAGTTAATTTTTATTTATTTATTTATTTGTGGAATACTGCAGGTCAAAAAGGCCCAAGCAGGAAGGGCGCAAACACAAACACAAGATCAGTACATGAGCGACACAGCTTCACTGAAATACATCTGTGTAAGAGGAGAGCGAGTAGAAGAGAAACATCAAACAAAAAAAGCACGCGATCAGTACATGAGTAACACAGCTTGACTAAAATACATCCGTGTAAGAGAAGAGCGAGTAGAAGAGAAACATCAAAACAAAAAAATCAAGTGATATTGGGAGGGGGGGTCAAGATTCACAGAATTAAACATTGGGTTCATCAAGATCGAAGGTTTGGAGGAAATCAG
This sequence comes from Rhipicephalus annulatus, assembly GCA_013436015.1. NCBI lineage: Eukaryota > Metazoa > Arthropoda > Arachnida > Ixodida > Ixodidae > Rhipicephalus > Rhipicephalus annulatus. Next base: position 165,383 of record WOVY01010713.1, read on the forward strand.
AGGGCAAGTTATTCCATTCTGTTACAGTTCTCGGAAAAAGGAAAACTTAAATAAATCTGTCCGCGCAAAATACGGAGTTAAAGATCGGACATGAGAATGACGAGTTTGCCTGGTCGAAACTGGGATAACGTAATGTGATGGGTCTAGCCCAAGTTTATTGTTAATTAGTGAGTCCAAGAAATTTAGACGGACAAGCTGGCGCCGCCATTGTAGCGTCTGGAAATCGTTATCTCGCATTAGTTCAGTAACTGATGTACCACGACCATACTTCGGGTAAATAAAACGCACTGCTCGTCTTTGAATCTTTTCGAGGGAATATATGTTAGACTTAGTATGCAGATCCCATACAATACAAGCGTATTCAAGCTTTGGACGTATTAAAGTGTTATAAGCTAATAGTTTCACTTGCGACGGGGCGTCTTTGAGTTTGTGCCTTAAAAGACACAGTTTACGGAAAGCCAATGACGAAACATCGGCAATGTGTGCATTCCAGGACAACTTATTCGTTATCATTATACCTAGGTATTTGTATTGACTGACTTCTTTTAAGGGTTGGCTTTTGGAGGAATAGGAAAACTGAACGGGATTTTTCTTGTTAGAAATTTGAAGGCAAACAGATTTATCAAAATTGAGCACCATGCCCATTTGTTACACCGCGAAAGAATATTGTTAAGGGCTGTGTCGAGAGCGACCTGGTCATCTGGCGAGTGTACATCTGTGAAAATAATGCAGTCGTCTGCAAAAAGTCTTACTTTAACCGGATCAGTAATAGCATTAACAATATCATTGCAATAAATTATAAACAGCAGCGGACCTAGAACACTACCCTGCGGTACGCCGGAATCTACTGGGAGATGAGGTGATGTCTGTCCACAGACGTCGACATACTGTTTCCGGCCGTTCAGGTAAGCAGACACCCAGGATACTAGGTAGTTTTGAAGCCCTATAGTCCGCAATTTCTCGATGAGCTTGTTATGGGGAACACGGTCGAAGGCTTTACTGAAATCTAAAAACAGTACATCGACCTGACCAGCTTTGTCTAAAATAGAAGCATTGTGATGAATAACTAAGACCAACTGGGTGACTGTGGAAAACCCTTTTCTAAATCTATGCTGAAAGGGAGATAAAATGGCCCCGCCGCGGTGGTCTAGTGGCTAAGGTACTCGGCTGCTGACCCGCAGGTCGCGGGTTCGATTCCCGGCTGCGGCGGCTGCATTTCCGATGGAAGCGGAAATGTTGTAGACCCGTGTACTCAGATTTTGGTGCACGTTAAAGAACCCCAGGTGGTCAAAATTTCCGGAGCCCTCCACTACGGCGTCTCTCATAATCAAATGGTGGTTTTGGGACGTTAAACCCCACAAATCAATCAAATCAATCAAGGGCGATAAAATGTGGTTATCAAGTAAGAAGCTGTTTATACGAGTGACAATTATATGTTCTAGAACTTTTCAACATGCGGAAGTCATAGAAATTGGACGGTAGTTTAGTATGCACTCTGGGTCCCCATTTTTTCACAAAGGGCAGAACACGTGCCAATTTCCAATCGATGGGTAAATTTGCTGAACTTATTGAGGCTCGGAAGATCACAACAATGTACTTGGCCAATATTTCGGCATATCGCCGGAGAAATGCATTGGCTATGTTGTCTGGTCCAGGGGTTGATTTAACTTTTAATCGCAGCAGTATATTTAGGACACCATGGAATGAAATAAGGTTAGGATCTGAATCAGAAGCGTCAATGCTTATTGAGACAGGCAGGGTAGAAGTTGAAAAAACACTATGAAAATAGTCGTTGAAATTTTTCGCGATCGTTTGGGGATTGTAAATTATAGTGCCGTTAAACTTGATTCGGTTTACAGAGCTTTTACGGTCCCTAATAAAATACCAGAATTTTTTAGGGTCCTCTTTGATGAAGTTTTGTAACTTGACAGTAAAATGAAAATTCTTGGCACTTTTAATAGCTTTATAGAGGGAGATACGAATTTCCCTGAGAATGTTAGCGGGAGCACCTTTTTTACGATAGCGCTTGGCTTTACGCTTCATTTGTATTATTGGCCTTGTGATCCATGGTGTGAACTTTGGGGTTTTTTTTGTTCTGTTTGGTACAAACCGTTCAATGCAGTGGAAGCATAGTTTCTTAAACTTATCCCAGAGAACAGCAGCGTTGTCGCCATCAAAATTCACCAATTCAAATTCAAGATAATGTTGGATGCTCGTATCGTTAGCACGGGAAAAATTTTTGACCTGTTTAGAGTTAGGTGGGCTGTTGGAGCGATTACAATGCAGGGGAAAAGAAACTGTGACCATGTCGTGATCAGATAAGCCGGGTTCAACACAAACACAGCAATCAAGAATAGTGCGATGCATGACCACAAGATCTAGTAACGTGGACGAAGCATTACCAACACGTGTTGGTTGCTGAACAATTTGGGCGAGATTGTGGGAAAGCATTATATCGAACAGTATATTTGCATTATTCAAATCTGATGTCGACTGCATTTGGTTCCAGTCAATATTAGGCAGATTGAAGTCGCCGATGACAATTAGCTTTTGATTACTGTAATTTTTCATATGGGTTTTCAAGTTAAACAAATAATCCGGCAACGAATTCGGCGGCCTGTACACTGCATACAATACAAAAGACTTATTGAAGAGTGAAAGCCTCAGGCATACGCTTTCTGTACTTTCAACGTCCGGTAAACTGGTGACAGTAATTGCTGTTTTAACAAGGACTGCAACTCCACCACCTCTTGAGGCCCTATTTCTGCGGTACATTTCATAAGCTGGAGGCACTAAGTCTTGGTCACACATTTCGCTGTGGAGCCACGTTTCCGTTATTACAACTACATGAGGGTTGTATGCTAAGAGTACAGCCTCAAGTTCTTCGGTTTTATTTCCGATGCTTCGAGCATTCAAATTAATCAGTCTAACTTGCTTCTGCGCAGCTGGTCAACACTTGCTACCCGTACTTTCGTTATCGGGTGCACTGCCGATAAACTGAGGCGATGCCGTGGCACACCGACGGCTTCCAATTAACTGACGTTTGTTTGTTACGTCATTCCAAATAAACAGATCATCACCTACACGCAACTTATCATGCACCAAAAATGCCTTCTTACCTTGTTCTTTGTCGGCTTTTGCACTTTCTCACAGTAATTTACGTTTTGCCAACGTCTGCTTTGAGTAGACGTTCTGAACAAAGATGTTAGTTCCCTTTAGTTTGCTCGCATTTCTCAGCACAGCTAGCTTTTCGGTGAAGTCTTGAAGATACAAGATAATCGGCCTATTCGAGCCTGATCTTCCAAGCCTATAAATCTGTGCAACAGAAGAGCATTTAACGCCGAGCTTGCTGTGAAACGTTTCAGAGACGACTTTCTTTTTAAGATCAGTTTCTTCCGACTGTTCTGGGATACCAAAAACAATCAAGTTTGAACGTGTGCCTCGATCTTCAAGATCCGTTAGCTTTCGGGCCTGGAAATTCATTGAGTTTGTGTAGACCTTAAGAAGGTTGTCCAGGTCATCTAATTTTGAATTTTTAGTTTTCATTTCAGCCACATGGGTCTCGATTTCTGAAAGACGCCGTGTATGCTCTGCTAACATGTTTTCCGTTTTAGTTGTAAGGTCTGCTACCTCACTACGGAGAGCTTTTTGACCCTCTAAAAGTTTAGCCAGCATGTCTTGGTTGGTAGGTCCGGGGTTTTGTTCGACATCACCACAAAGTAGTAACCGAAGTGCACAAAAACAATCGTATGCAATTTTACGACACTGCCGTGGGCACGGCATAACAACCAAACAGCGGCAATCGCTTCGAAATTAGCTGTACGCCCTACTAACCTGCACAAGGCAGAGGAAACATTTAGCCATGTTTCCACGGATTTCGCCGTGCCCACTAAGGGAGGGGGGGGGGGTTCCAGGTGTCTTTAAGTAGACGATGATCGGATGACGTCACAGACCAAGCACTGCCAGGCGGCAGCAGCTTCGGGATGACGTCACATGGTTCCACGTGGGGCGGCTGTGACTTGCAGAAAGGAAAGTGGTGCGAATGCGGCGAGTACCCAGTGGTGGCCGTTGTAGATCCAGGAGATACGTTGGGGAAGCAGAGCAGCAAGCCCTGCACAAAGCAGAGGAAACGTTTAGCCATGTTTCCACGGATTTCGCCGTGCCCACTAAGGCAGGTAGGGGGGGGGGGGTTCCAAGTGTCTTTAAGTAGTCGATGATCGGATGACGTCACAGACCAAGCACTGCCAGGTGGCCTTGGTCTTAAATTAGGTCTTGATCAGACACTACGCCTCGGGAACTGTTCAGGGAGCGGTGCAGTGTGATAAATACAGGTTTTGTTCCAAAAGTGGGATCAAATCTCGGCTGCGGCGGCTGCATTTTTGATGGAGGCGAAAATGCTGGCAGGCCCATGTGCTCATATTTCGGTGCAAGTTGAGGAACATCTGGTGGTCAAAATTTTCGTAGCCCTCCACTACGGCGTCTCATAATCATATTGCGGCTTTCGTACGTTAAACCCCACATATCAATCAATGTGTACAGCACTGCTTCACACATTTCAAACAATTCAAACTTCCAAGGGTCTGCCTTTACAACACTTAAGCAATCTTATGAAAAACATTGTTTACACGATGTAGGTGAGCCGACCCTTAGGATAACAATAACACAACACATTGAGATACTACACTCCAAAACACATTCCCATTAAACCTCAACACCTACCCTTCATGCTTCATGTCGCGCTTGCGCCTTTTCTTGCAATTCTCGTTGAATTTTTGCTGTTTTACTTTCTCTTCTAGCGAGCCATTTCAAACAACGGCATCTGAGGGAACACCTCTGCCTTTGTGGACACTTTAAACATTGTTAAAGTGTCCTCGCGTTGCACAGGTCACTGTTGGTTCTTCGCCAGCTCTTGCATGAGGTGGCTTGGGGCCTGGCTAGCCGACTTTGACATGTTTTCACTTGAAGGCCCCACCTCCGCTCAGGGGGGTCAGTTAGCCAAAATTCGCAGTGCCCGAGCCAGCAACGCAAGGGAACGAGCACTGTATTCAATGCATGATTAAAACATTTACAAACAGCCTTCTGAACCGGCTTAACACGACACTGACGCACAAAGGAATACCGAAAACCCGGAAGAAACAATCCCTGCAGAACTACGGTCAGTGGGACATACGCAGCAAAACAACGGCAGGAAAGCCAGCACGAAAGATACCAGCAAGAAGTAACACACACGCAACTCGCCCTAGACGCCCTCAAAACCAGCCAGGCCTCGCCTCTGTAGCACGCGCGCGGAAACACCCTTCGCGTCCAGCGCGACCAACGCCGCATCCCAACGCTCGCCCGCCACCGAAAAAGCCTTCGGGCTTGTCTCGCACCCCTTCTTATTTCCAGCCGCCTCCGCCCCCTGTGGCCTTTTGGATGCGGACGCTCATCCCGCGCGTGTGCATTGCACCTGTGTTCTCCTCGCTCTGCTTCCACCGTTCGCGCTACAGATAAGGGCCCATCGGCCCGGCACACTATTTGTTGAGAGCGGTCGTATTGCTCCAGCCTTACCTGCACCTCATACTTTCTCGTCTGACACGATGACCTAATGGTCCTTGCTTCGCACAACGGTTTCATCTAGAGCTCAGATGAAACCTTGCCTGAGATTCTCCTCCACTGTATCTCACGGTTCCTGCGATGACGAAAGCTTCATCTTCGCGTATTCTCCTAAACGTTCTAGATCTCTCGGCACTCGCGCTCCTTCGATGTTTCCCATGATGAGGTTGTGCAGGGGGGTCGCCATGCACAAGGCAGAAACTTTCTCGCTGAAGTAAGGTGTCTTGACATCAATCTCAGATTCAGGAAGCATCTGAATGAAACTCTCAATTGAGCAAACTGGCCCAGTCCTACCTGTTAACTCGCTTTCCCGCACTAAGTTCCCCCGCACGATAAGGGTGTAGCTTCGGGTATCTCTTGACACTGTAACTTTCTTACCCGCAACTTTCTTAGGCAGTGTTGGCATTCTCTTCGCAGCACTTATTGGCTGTCTTGTCAGTACAGTACCCACAATAAGAAGTTTGTTCCCGTTTCCAACTACACAATTTAATCACTGATGTCTTCATCAACATCGTTCGGTGGCGCATGCACACAGGATACTTGGTGGGTTTTTTCACATCATTACGACATGTGGCTGCCTCATGTCCAGTCTGACCACACTTAAAACATTTTGTTACACTTGGACGCGTAGCGTTGGTTCGACAACTGCTAACGTGGTTACCCACTCGGTGGCACAGAAAGCATCTAACACTCTCTGGTGCTCGCTTTTTTTCTTCAATGCCGATTTTCTCGAATCTTCGAGACTTTGTTTCTTGATTTTGGACAAATTTGTGCCACTTCGTTCTTCCAAGAATTCATAGGTCAATTCAAGCATGTCTTCAAGTGACGTAGTTTTCCTCTCTTTCGGGTACAGCGACAGGCTCGTGTGGCAACTAATGAGAAATTGTGCTCTAATAAGGAGCTCTCGAAGCTCACCGTATTCCTGCGCTGTCCCTGAAAGCTTGATCCATCTGCCAAAATAGTGGCTAAGTCGGGAGGCATGCTGCATAGCTGTCTCACCATTAGCTGGCTTTCCCGTCCGAAATCTGTCTTGAAGCCTTCCACAGTGAACTTGAATCGCTTTAAGAAAGCAGCTTTCACTTTTGTAGAGTTAGCTGCATTGGTTGGCGCCAGCCTACCGTACACACTGAGCGCTTTTCCACTCAACAAGTGCTCAAAGCAGTTGCCCATCGATGCTCATGCCAATCCTGGCTCCTTGCAAGTCTCGAATCTCTAAAGGTACTCGTCCAGGTCATCGTTCCTTTCGTCAAACGCTACTAGCAGTTTGCTTGGATTCACACAGAAGCCATTATCTTCCGTTTCACTGCTTTCGATTCTAGCCTGGGCAGGAGTTTCACTTCGCTGCTGCAAACAAAGCCGTTAGAGCCATTTCGTGCTGCCACTGCATTTCTCTCTCGGCCATCTCTGCTTGCACCTGCCTCTCTTGCGCCTCTTTTTCTTTCTTCAAATGTCTCTCCTTCACTTCTCTTTCTTCCTTCAACCTCTTTTTTCCTTCTGGCTAGCCCACTTCTGTAGCTGGGCACCAGAAAGACCCATCTTCTCACCAATCCCTACCAACTTCTCCAGATTCGTGGTGCCTTCAAAAATCGATTATTATTTAAAGGGGGTTTATTGAACGAGCCGAGCAAGCGGGTGATAGCTCGAAAAGGAGGGCCGGCAGATCAAGATGAGGGTGCTCGATCGCTGATCTCGTGCCTTCATCTCGTGGTGATGAAAGTTTAGCCGATGGTATCAATGTCTTTCTTCTTCATTACAATTACCCCTGGCGGAAAAGATTGAGCCATCCTGGCAATCTAGCAGGTGGGGACAAGCGGGTTGAAGTATGTCTTAAGACGGTCTCCGTGAACGATATCACGTCCAAGCCGACGACGGTCGCTCGGTGTCGTGGGAGGTCCAATGGCATAGTTCACGAGTGATGTACGCTCGACCACACGCTAGGGGCCATGATAATTGGAGAGTAGCTTAAAGGATAAACCAGGAGCGCAGGGCGGTACATGCAGCCATACAAGTGCTCCAGGAAGGAACATGGGTGCAGAATGATGGTCATTGTTGCGGGTCTCCTTCTAGCGCTGTTGGTCGGCTGTAGTAAGCCGCTTAGCCAGCTTACGACAGTCTTCTGCGTAACGAGCGGCTTCCACCACAGGCGCGCATTCAGAGGGTTCTGGTGTGTAAGGCAGCAAAGTGTCGATGGTGTGTGATGGGTGGCGGCCATACAAGAGAAAAAAATGGAGGAAATCCGGTAGTGACTTGCGTAGCGATGTTATATGCGTATGTCACAAATCGAAACACGAGGTTTTAGTTTGTTTGATCAGCAGTGACATGTGTCGTGAGCATGTCACCCAGAGTACGAATAAACTGCTCAGTCAAACCATTCGTCTGTGGGTGGTAGGCTGTGCTCTTCTGGTGTACAATATGGCACTGTTGAAGAAGTGCTTGGATCACTTCGGAGAAAAATACACACCCAAGGTCGCTGAAGACTTCACGAGGAGGGCCTTGACGAAGCACAAAACGATTGAGGAGGAAATATGCGACGTCTTGTGCTGTTGCTGTGGGAAGCGCAGCAGTTTCAGCGTGTAGTGTGGGATGGTCCAGTCACGGTAGCCCATCGGTTGTCTCCCGTTGTCAATGGCAGTGGTCCATACAGGTCAATTCCAACGCGGTTGAATGGGCAGTTTGGGCATGGAAGTGGCTGCAATGAACCTGTTGCAGGATGTGGCGGGTTTTTCCGCCGCTGGCATTCATGGCAGCCGCGAATAAACTGGCGGACGAAGGTAAGCATTCCATGCCAGTAATACCTTTTGTGTGGGCGCTCGAAAAGTTTGAAAACAACGGCGTGAGCACATTGCGGGTCGGAATAAAACGATGCGCAGATTGTAGAGTGCAGCGTTCGGGGAATGACTAGTAGGTATTTCCTACCATCTGCTGAATAGTTGCGCCGGTACAAAAGGCCATCCCGAATACTTTAGCCGATGATATAGTTTAGTTGATGCCGTCAATGACTTTTTTTTTATTATATATAGATATATATATATATATATATATATATATATATATATATATATATATATATATATATATATATATATATATATATACGGAACGAAGACTGATGATGGTTATTGACAGATGAGGAAGATCATGTCCAATGAATTCTTACACCAAATATATATATATATATATATATATATATATATATATGTGTGTGTGTGTGTGTGTGTGTGTGACGCTATGATGAATGGGAGACGTGGCGTGGCTCATACCCCATGTTTATTCCATTCTGTGACTTCTTCTTTCTCTGCCTCTACTACCCATCGCTTGATACGTCACATGATTCCCTCTCCCCCCGAAAGATGGCACTGGTTACAAACTATAACAAATTAAAGAAGTGAATGAACAAAACAATTCCCAAATTCACAGTTTCACGTCCAGACGGAGTTCCACAATCTCACGAAATCTTCAAGGCCGAGTGAGCAGTCCGATGAATTTTATGACAACTCTAGTGGGCGAGGTTGACTGTTGCGTACTGGACAAATGAAGCACGCCTTGAACGTAGAAATTACTGATGACACAGCGATTCTCATCATGAATGAACAAGGGTCGAAGTACTTGTAGCATTTGAGAGTCGGATGTCGTAGGCACGAAGTTCTCCGTCGTAGACGCTGCTTTCTGTGTCGTGGCTGAGACAGAACGAGTGCTTGCAGCCTGCATGTGCGAGAACCGAAGCTGATGGTATGATGCCTTTGTTCCTTCACTGTACATGTGGTAGCTGCACGTCTCTTTCGTAGCTTTCTGTGGTCTTCTCTCAGTTTGTTGAATCGTAGACACGGCGTTGAGAACTGGTGCAGAAAACTTTGTCGACGTTGCTTTCTGCGAAGATGGCTTAGGCATCGACTTCGTCTTTGCTTCTTTAATTGATGTTGTCTCTGATGATCTTTCAGCCACAAGTGTACTCGTGAGGAGGTTTCACTTGATCGTTGTTCTTGTTCGAGTAGCCGTTGCAGTTCTTGGAGTTCGTGGAGTTGCCTTTGTTGAAATTGCTCGTCTTCTTGTGAAAGTTCGTCAGATGGGCCTCTTTCAGGAACATGAGTCCGCTTTTCTTTAGATGGTGATGTGATCAGTAGATTGTCGGTAGTCGACACTGTACTGCTAGGCTTGTCCTGCGATGAAAGCAGCGTGACAGGCTGATGAGGACACTCCCAAGATGGTTGTGAGTCATCCTTGATTGTAAATGCTTCTGTCAGTTGACAATGCGCCTGCGTTGGTGGATTCGAAATTCCTGCAGTGCTTTGACTCACATGTGTGTTGTCACTTGACGATGAGAGCACAACAGACATGGCTTCAGGTGGTTCTGATGGCGTATGTTTTTCTTTTGCAGCGTAGTTAGGCTGACAATGTCTGTCGAACGACCCTGGTCCGGTACGTCAGGGTAGGGGCTGGTATTGTGAGGATTCACTGGCTCGTCACGCGTGAATTCCGTCGCACGCTCGAAACCGTGTGGGCCTTGTGTGTGACACGAAGCATCAAGGAATTCGGGTGGTTCAGTAAAATGTGAAGTGTTGTGGTGCAGTCAACACGTCGAAAATGCCGATTTCATTGTTCTTAGGAAAGCCGGCTTTAGGTTTAGTCTTTTGCCGAAATGGTCTAAATTCCTTTTGGTATACGGAGGCTTTACCTTGTCTGTTGCGACGTGCAAGTTACCAGTCGGTGTTCGAATGCGTGACGTTTTTTCGGAAGAGTCATAATGATGGTACAATGGTGGTATATTTTCTCTGAGGTCTCGTTTGGAAAATAGGCTTACTGCGGGAATACTTCGCGTAACTCTGATGGGCCAGTTGAAAAGCCTTCCGCTGATGAGGTATGAACAGGTCTTCATCGTATTCTTTGAAACGAATGATCACTTCTTCTTTGATCTTTTTCCAAGACTCATCGTTCTCGAAGATGTGGGTGAAGTAAAATTTGAATGCCTCACCTGAGATGTAGTCGGTGAAGTGTATGATCATCTCCCGTTCCGACCAAGATGCAGCGGTAGCGTGGAGCTCGTACAGGGAGAACCATTCCTGCACGGGTCCATCGTCCGCTGCTCCGGTGTACTTGGGAATGGGAAGGTCATCTGACGCTGCTGTCATGATGCTTGGTGATCTTGGTGGTCTGCGTTCTTCTGTGGTCCGCGTTCGGTCACTGCGTCTCGCTGAGGTCTTCGATGATGATGGCCGGGCGATGAAGTTGTTGCGAGGTCTTCATCCTGTCGACTCGTGTGATGCTATGATGAATGGGAGACGTGGCGTGGCTCATACCCCATGTTTATTTCATTCTGTGACTTCTTCCTTTTCTGCCTCTACTACCCATCGCTTGATACGTCACACACACACACACACACACACACACACACACATATATATATATATATATATATATATACATCGCCATAACGCCATAATATATATATATATATATATATATATATATATATATATATATTGTTAAGGCGTTTATTAGCCGGCAACGAGCGAGAATATACAATGGCGACAGTCACGGCCAAGCACGGGCTCTCAGCGCGAGCGGCGTCCTTGATGGGTAGCCCCACTAGGAGGTACTCAAGAGTTCGACCCATTTTATAGTTCGGAGGCTTCGCTACAATTACCCCGGGGTCGAAGAGGGAGCCGCCTGGCGACCTTGCAGCTTGTTACTGTGAGCGAGTCAAAATAAGCCTTCAGGCGCTTCACGTTGACGATGTCTCGCTCACGGCGGCGCATGTCCGAAGATTGTTCAACGGGTTCGATCAGATAGTTGACGGGTGAGGTGCGCTCGATGACACGGTAGGGGCCTTCGTATTCGGGTAGTAGTTTGGAAGAGAGGCCAGCTACAGAGGTTGAGATCGAGAGCCATACAAGCGCACCAGGAAGGAACGTGGGCTCAGAAGTGGTGAAGCCATCACGAATACTCTTCTGCCGCTCTCGCTCTTGTGTCGCAAAAGCCTTGGCAAGCTCGCGACACTCTTCAGCAAGCCTGGCTGTCTCGGAAATAGGTGTACACTCCGATGGATCCGGCGTGTACGGGAGTATCATGTCCATGGTGTGCGACGGGTGCCTTCCGTACAGCAAGTAGAAAGGTGAAAAACCGGTCGTGCTCTGAGGGGCGGTGTTGTAGGCGTAGGTGACGAGGGACAGTATATTATCCCAATTAGTGTGGTTGGCAGTGACATACATAGAAAGCATGTCGCCGAGGGTGTGGTTAAAGCGTTCGGTGAGGCCATTCGTCTGTGGGTGGTAAGCAGTAGTTGTGCGGTGGACAGAATGGCACTCCGTCAGAATGGCTTCGACGACTTCCGACAAGAAGACACGGCCTCGTTCGCTGAGAAGCTCTTGGGGTTGTCCGTGGCGCAGTATAAATCGATGCAGCAGGAAGGACGCAACATCGCGCGCAGTAGCCGCAGGGAGAGCGGCGGTTTCGGCGTATCGCGTTAAATGGTCAACGGCAACGATGGCCCAGCGGTTACCAGCCGACGTCAGAGGAAGTGGTCCATACAAATTATTACCTACGCGCCCAAAGGGACGGTCAGGGCAAGGTAACGGTTGCAGACCGGCGTGCGACATGTGTGCTGACGGTTTACGGCGTTGGCAAGTGAGGCAAGAGCGAATGAACTGCTGCACGTACCGGTACATCCCGCGCCAGAAGTAGCGTTGTCGTATACGGTGGTAAGTTTTGAATACCCCAGAGTGCGCACATTGCGGATCAGAATGGAGAGCTTCACATATCTCCAACCGCAGACTGCGGGGCATGACGAGTAACCACTGCCGGCCATCGGAGTCGTAATTGCGTCAGTGTAGGAGGCCGTCACGGATGGCGAAATGGTGAGCTCGACGACGCAAGGCACGCGTGGATGGTGTTGCGGACGGATCAGAGAGCAAGTTGATCAGCGGGGCGATCCAATTATCCTTCCGCTGTTCGGTAGCGAGGATGTCAATATCGATGGCAGATACAGCAATTGAGGTTACTGAGCAGGGCACGCCGTCTTGGGGTAGAGGGGAGCGTGAGAGGGCATTAGCGTCAGCATGCTGGCGTCCGTTTAGGTACAGCACACGGATGTCGTAGTCTTGTAAGCGAAGAGCCCAACGGGCGAGACAGCCTGACGTATTCTTCAATGATGAAAGCCAGAATAGTGCATGATGGTCGGTGACGACATCGAATGGGCGACCATACAAATAAGGTCGAAACTTCGTAAGGGCCCAGACGATCGCCAGGCACTCTTTCCCCGTGACGGTGTAGTTTGTCTCGGCTCTCGTGAGCGTACGGCTTGCATATGCTACGACATATTCAGGGAGTCCGGGTTTTCGCTGCGCCAGGACAGTGCCCAGGCCTACACCGCTGGCGTCCGTGTGCACCTCCGTTGGGCTGTAGGGTCGTAGTGGCGTAGAATAGGAGGCGACGTCAACAAATGGCGTCGTCGCACTCAGGTGACCACGAATTGAGGGGCCCGCTACTTCGAAGGAGCTTCGTCAGCGGTGATATGATCATGGCAAAGTTTCGTATGAAGCGTCGGAAGTATGAGCACAGGCCCACGAAACTACGCAGTTCTTTGACAGATGAGGTTTGGGGAATTCGGCCACGGCCTGAAGCTTGGCAGGATCAGGAAGAATGCCGTCTTTGGACACGACGTACCCCAGTATGGTGAGTTGCCGGGCTGCAAAGCGGCCCTTTTTCAGATTTAGTTGCAAGCCGGCATTGCTCACACGTGCGAAAACTTCTTTCAGACGTTGGAGATGCGTGGAGAAATCCGGAGCAAAGACAATGACATCGTCGAGGTAACACAAGCACGTGTACTATTTCAAGTTGCGCAGACCGGTGTCCATCATGCGCTCAAAGGTCGCAGGTGCATTAAATAGACCAAACGGCATGACGTTGAACTCGTACAAGCCGTCTGGCATGACAAAGGCGGTCTTTGGTCGAGCGTCGTAAGCCATAGGTACTTGCCAGTGCCGCGAGCGCAGATCGAGAGAACAAAAAAAATCGGCTCCATGAAGGCTGTCAATCGCGTCATCGACGCGTGCAGTGGATAAACATCCTTCCGAGTGATCTTATTGAGCCGTCTGTAGTCCACACAGAACCGCACAGAACCGTCTTTCTTCGCAACAAGAACAACAGGAGACGCCCATGGACTGTCCGAGGGCCGAATAACGTCGCGTCGGAGCATATCGTCAACCTGATCATTAATTACTCGACGTTCAGCAGGCAACACGCGATATGGACGTTGCCGTAAAGGTGGATGGGCACCATTGTCGATGCGATGCTTAACAGCGGACGTGCGACCGAGAGAACTTCGCCCGACATCGACAGAAGAACGATATTCTTGCAACAGGTCCAGAAGTTGGGAAGGCTGTACGGCCGTAAGGTTGTCAGCGATGGAGGGGCCAAATACATCAGCAGATGACGAATCAGAAGTGGAAACAGCATTGATGGTACGCGACCTGGGACAGCGCGTGTCATCGGGTACGTCCAGGACTTGTGCGTCGTCGACTGGTTCCACTCTGCCTAGACATTCCCCTCGAAGCAAGGTAACAGTGTACGGGGACGGGTTGGTTACAAAAATAGCAGCGTTGCCCTTGTTGACCTGCACGGTCGCGAAAGGTACCAGCAACCCTTTCCTGCTGCAAGCGCGGTCAGATGGCGAAACGAGTGCAATGGTGTCGGAGGGACCGGCGCAGTAGACAGATACAGCCGTCGTAGAGTTTGGAGGCACTGTTGTATCGTCTTTCGTTAGAATCTTGCTCAGTGTTGAGGGACTGTCTTCTGGCGTCAAATGCGAGAAGGGTGAGACCTCAATTTAGGCGGCGGCACAATGGATGACGGCGTCATGGCGGGAGAGAAAGTCCCATTCCAGAATGACGTCATGAGAGCATGCCGGAATGATTATGAACTGGGTGACATACAGAACGTCCTGGATGACAACGCGAGCTGTGCACCCTGCTGTAGGATGAATACGATGCAAACTTGCAGTACGGAGGGACAATCTAGAAAGTGGCGTCGTCACTTTTCGAAGTAAGTGGCAGAGTTTTTCATCCATAACTGATACGGCAGCTCCAGTGTCAATAAGAGCCGATGCACAAACACCGTCCACAAGCACGTCAATGACATTCGAGGGGCGGCTCTGAGGGCTTTCACATTGCGATAGCGACGCAGTCCTTGCCTCGGGGACTGCGACGAATAGTTTTTTAGCTCAGGAGCAGCCGCACTTGGCCGCATGGGGGACAGGGAACGACGTCGTGGAGACGGCGATCTTCGAGATGGACCTGGGCGAGACCGAGGTGGCATAGACGGCGGTTCTTCGCGATAAGGACGGCTGAGTTGGCCAGCAACAGGTGAAGAAATTGGAGCCGGCTGTACGCGATGGCAATAATGGGCCACGTGACCGGCGTAACCGCATGCAAAGCCGATGGGCCGGTTGTCGGGTGTGCGCCATCTGTTCACCGGGGTAGGTCTCACCCATGTCGCGAGGGCCGATGTACGGAACGGTGGCTGCATGGTGGGCTGAAGCTGAGGCTGAGGGGTTACGTCAACATACGTAGCGGGCACACCCGCTGCAAAGGACGGAGGTCGAGCGGGAGCTTCGGCGTAAGTCAGAGGGGCGGTGCTGGAACGACTTGGGGCGGCCTGGCGACCACTTGCGCGTAACTCAGGGGCGCAGGAGCCGGAGGCTGTGGGGGGTGGTAGGCAGGCATTACCTCCGCTATTTCCTGTTCAATCGCTCGACGGATGGGAGGGAGAAGTGTAGTTAGCGATTGTTGAACAGTCGGTTGGTGGGCAAAGGGCAGGAGCGAGAACTGACGTGCGATTTCCTCATGGATGAAGGACTTTAGGTCTGCCATCAACGCCACTTGGTCACAACTGGCCTCGAAGCCAGCAAGCGTTACAGCTCGTGGTGGGGAGCGTCGGGTCATCGAACGCTGCTGGCGGAGCTCCTCGTAGCTCTGGCACAGTGTGATGACTTCAGCCACTGTGCCGGGGTTTTTGGCGAGCAGCATCGTGAAGGCATCATTGTCAATGCCTTTCGTGATGTTTCGGATCTTGTCAGACTCAGACATGGTGTGATTAGATTTGTTGCATAGGTCCAGGACGTCTTCAATATAGCTGGTGAATGACTCACCAGCCTCCTGAGCACGTTCACGTAAGCGCTGCTCGGCTTGCAGCTTGCGAACAGCAGGGCGGCCGAAGACGTTGATGATTGCGGTCTTAAAATCGGACCAGGTGGAAAAATCGGACGCGTGGTTGTTGTACCACATACTGGCAACACCCGTAAGGTAGAATACCAAGTTGGTCAGCTTGCCGTCCTCGTCCCATTTGTTGGGGACGCTCACGCGCTCGTAAATGGCGAGCCAGTCCTCCACGTCAGTGCCATCAACGCCAGTGAAGGTGGGTGGATCGCGGATTCTGGGGACACCGGGACAAGGGGGTGGCATTGGAAGAGGCGTTTGCTGAGAAGCGTCGTGGTACATAGTGGATGGCCGGATGCGTGATCGTAGCTCCAAAGGCATAGACGGGCATCGCAGCACTCTCCACCAAATGGTTAAGGCGTTTATTAGCCGGCAACGAGCGAGAATATACAATGGCGACAGTCACGGCCAAGCACGGGCTCTCAGCGCGAGCGGCGTCCTTGATGGGTAGCCCCACTAGGAGGTACTCAAGAGTTCGACCCATTTGATAGTTCGGAGGCTTCGCTACAATATATATATATATTTATATATATATATGGAGAGAGAGAGAGAGAGAGAAATTGGCTAGTAGTAGCCCTATTGGGTTAATAATAGCCCCATAGTGCTAAGTTCTCAAGTTGGCGTCAAATGTTTCTCTTTGGCTATGTGGCTATTTTTGGGCTACATTGCTGTCGACTCAGTAATAGACTTCGAGTGATTACACAAAGCCAACTGCGAGCGTGAAACCGGTGCGTTTGGGCGTGATATTTCACAGATTTTTAGGGACTACATTGGGACTGCAGTTAGTGGCTACAAGGGTGGCTATTCCACTCCGCCAAAATTTTCGAAACAGCTGCACAAGTACGAAGAAAATTCAAACTCGCTTTTTCTATTGGTAAACAGGGGGCTCTTTTGCTTGCAAGCACTTTACTCTCCTTTCAAAACGCTGTTTCACTGTTGAATTTTGGTGTATTTATTCATGCTTCTCAAGTGGTGACATTGAGTATTAGGTCTGAGTTTGATGACATTATTTTGCACGTTTCATTTCTCATGTTATCGCAGCCAAGTGATTTAATGCAGTATCTCTGCTTGCCATGAAATAAATCGTCAAGCTCTGCATCTGGCTTTTCATGTCGTAGTGGGACAAGCCACTTAACAGGCAAGCCGTATTCGTGGCGTAACGTTAGCAAGAGCTCATAAACAATAGAGCCTCAACATATTCATAAACTTAACTTCAATTCCCAACGCTCTGAGAGGAGCTCCAGAATGGGCGAAGGGCACAGTACACTCGGAGCCAAAAGAAAGAGTAGGAAAAGGAACCGTATCTAGAAGGTGATATATTTTCTAGATTCGGCACCGACTGATTCACCATACTGAGCTTGATTGTCATTTGGTGTTTTCGTATAGTTGCCCTGCGCTAGAGATGCCCAGTTAAAAAATAGTTCTATTCATGCGTGAAATTGTAATGTGAGACTGCATAAGTGTACAGTAAAAAAGGGTACAGGACATTGACATGGTAAGCTTGTTCTGCTGGGTCTGGTTGTTCATCTTGCAGTCCACAGGAGCTTTCTGATTGCTGACTGGCACCTGTGAACTTTGGGTACTTCAACAATATGGGAGGACAGCTGGTTTCAATATTGTCACGTCCCTTTAGAGGTCAAGGTGAATTTTATTGGATGTACGGATAGAACCACAAGACTTTCACCAGACGCGTCGCTCGGGCGTGTACTCGAGAGACAGATAGCGCGTGCACTCCTTTTGTGTCCTGTGTCTCTGCGTAAGCATGTCACACCCCATATACTTCGGGTGGCATTATTTCCTTCTCTGCGAAAAGCAGCATACCATTCATGCTGCAAGGTGTATGTAAGACAAAAAAATTTAACAGATTACGCAACGCGATAACATAAGGTTTATGAAAGGGTAAGCTCCAGCAGTCAATAAAGGTTTAGGCGTAATAAAAAAGGAAAATAATGGTTACAAAAGTTATGAGCGCGCAAAATAGTGTTTCATGCACGCGACATAAAATATGTTTCAGCTTGGTTGTCTTCGCTTTGTTTGAGTTGAGGACCCACTGTCTGGTACTACCTCGTAGTTCAAGTCACTCACACGGTGCAGAACCTTATAGGGTCCAAAGCACCGGATTTGCACCTTTTTCAAGAGGCGATGGCGACTAAACGTGTCCACACCCAAACTTGGGTCTCTCGGACTGTAGGGCATGTCTCGGTGGCGGGTACGGTAGCATCGTGCATCTGCCTGCTGTTGCAGACCCATGTGCAGTCGTGCGAGCTGGTGAGCTTCCTCGGCGCGTTTGGTGAATTTTTCGTCGTCAGCTGTTAACTCGCCCACGTCTTGACAGGGAAACACAGGCTGCGGCGGCTGAATTTCCGATGGAGGCGGAAATGTTGTAGGCCCGTGTGCTCGGATTTGGGTGCACGTTAAAGAACCCCCAGGTGGTCGAAATTTCTGGAGCCCTCCACTACGGCGTCTCTAATAACCACATGGTGGTTTTGGGACGTTAAACCCCACATATCCACAGGGAAACACAGCGCTCAACAAAGTTTTGAACTTCACGGCCGTATACGAGGAGAAACGCCGGGAATCACGTTGTTCCAGAAGGGCTGTGTTATAAGCAAACGTCACATAAGGTAATAGCTGATAGCATGTTTTGTGCTAGACGTTGGTGTACACCGAGATCGTATCGGTGACGAATTTATTTAGTCGCACCATAAGCCCGTTGCCCCACGGATGTAAGCAGTCGTCTTCCGAAGCCTAGTGTTGGTTAGCCAAAAAAACCTCGTGCATAAGCTACTCAGTGAACGCTGTCCCTCGGTTTGTTATCACTATAGAGCGAGCTCCATGACGCAATACGATGTGGGACATGAAGAACTGCACTACCTCGGCAGCCGTGGTTCAGGGTATCACCTCTGTCTCAGCATAGTGTGCTAAATAGTCAGTAGTGACTATCACCCATTTGGTGCCGTTCGTAGACAGTGGAAGAGGGCCGAGAAGGTCCACGCCGACTTGGTCAAGCAGCTTGTGAAATGGGTCAATCAATCTAGCCGGCTTCCTTGATTGTGACTTGCGACGCTAATATTCAGACAGCCTTATACGTACAGCTTGACAATTGCCGAAAATAGCGGCCAATAGTGCGCCTTGTGGTCTTTGGCGAGTCTTCGTGAGTAGCCTAAGTGGCCAGATGTGGGCTCATCATGGCAAGCGAAGAGGACGTCGTCCTGCATGTCCTTCGGAACCACGAGGAGGTAATCGCGGCTCGTAGAGCTGGTGTTCTTCTTATACAAGACGTTGTCCCGAAGGCAAAAGGATGTCGACACACAGGGCCATCATCGGGCCCCGTTATAGGTTTTTTATTTCCCTTAGCGCACTCCAGGGAGCTACGCCGATCTTTCCACACCAGGGGTACCGTGGTGTCCATTGCCCTCCTCAGAGGCACTGCGTGCGCGCATTTGCGAGCTGATGTTTTGAGCTTGAAGCCTCGCCTGGTGATACTAGGCCTTTATATCTGTCGACCCTGGGGTCACCTCTTCAAATGGGCGGCAAAGCCGTTGGTCCCATCGGGCCAGAGGTTGAGGGGACCTCCTTAGCTGCTGAGAGGGCTTGCAGCGGCCGCTGGTGTGGCCATGGGGACGAGTGGCAGGGCAGCCTTGGCTGTTCCAACCGGGAGGGGGGGAAGCATTGGCAGCCAACTGGGCACACTGTGCCTGGCATGGGCAGCTGCCACAGGCCGATGTAGTGCTGCCCCCTGTTGCACCACATCAAAGAACGATGGTTTGTTTGCGAAAACCCCATATCTGTTGTCAGACTTCTCGAAAAGTTATGCTCTCTGTGACTGGGATTATTTCCTTTTCCTTTTTACATGTTGGACACGCTCGAGAGTATGCGGGCTGGGCACCATCGCAGTTTTAACAGTGGGCTCCATCCACCTTACAATCGCCTGTGGCGTGTCCTGTAGTGGCGCACTTTGCACAGGTGAGTTGACCGCTGCAACTCTCAGAGCCATGGCAAAAACGCTGGATTTAAAGCAACGTCGTGGGTTGGTAATGTAGGGCCACACATTCTACTTCAAGTATCCTGTTTCGACTTGTTCAGACAGGCTACCGGCGCAAAATGTCACAATTAGATTGCCACGGTGGAGGTACTGGGATAGATACCCAGCACCTCCATCAGATGTCATGGGGTCGTGGCGTGCCGAAGACAGGAAATTTTATGCTGGGATTCAACTGTTTATCTGGGCAAACCTGTGTCCGGTAAACAGAAAGTCTGATAACAGTAGCAGTCTTGCACAAATAGCAGTGAAGGGAGCATCGGCCGTCGATCAACTACTGACAAGCGGCGAAGTGCTTCGGCATTTACACTCTTGCCATCGAATGTTCTAGCGTTATCGCTGGCGGTGACGTAGGTTCCAGAATAATCTGTACAGTTTTCGAGTGGGCGTGACCTTATCGAAATGATCTACTACAGTCCTGAAGCTTCTCAAAAACTGCCGGCGTGTTTTGCGCCGAAAATTGTGTAGTGCATTTGGGGCGAAAACAAAACTTGAGGAATAGAACGTGGCATTTCCCCCCTCTCAAAAAGACATCGTCCCGATGCTTTAACTAAAGATGAAGGTATACAATAATGCAAGAAAGTACAATTAATAAATTACGATACATAAATAATACAAAAAACACTGTTTCGCTTTGTTAACGCGCATGAAACGGCTTGAGGGCGTGCGACATTGACGCCTTCAGGACGCGATCGGCGTTCAGAGTTTGTGATGCCGTCGGGGACAACCTTGTAATCAAGTGGGCTGAGACGTCGAACCACCCTGTACGGTCCGAAGTACCGCAGCAGAAGCTTTTCACTGAGTCCGCGTCGGCGTATCGGCGTCCACACCAAAAACACGTTCACCGGGCTGGTATTCCACGAAGCGTCATCGAAGATTGTAACGGTGGCTGTCGGTCGTCTGTTGATTCTTGATACGGAGACGCGCGAGTCGTCGGGCTTCTTCGGCGCAATGAAGCTACTCACTCACATCGAGGTTTTCTTCGTCGGTGACGTTGGGTAACGTGGCATCGAGCGCCGTTGCCGGCCTCCTTCCGTAGAACAAATTGTATGGAGATATTGGCGTCGTCTCCTGCACCACCATGTTGTATGCGAAGGTCACGTACGGAAGAATGGCATCCCACGTCTTGTGTTCGACATCGACGTACATTGCCAGTATGTCGGCGATCGTCTTTTTTAGCCGCTCGGTGAGGCCATTGGTCTGTGGGTGGTACGCTATCGTCCGGCGGTGGTTTGTATGGCTGTATGCCAAGATCGCTTGAGTTAGGTCGGTCAGCCGTAAATGCCGTTCCTCTGTCTGTGCTGAGGACCTCTGGGGCACCGTGACGTAGCACGACATTTTCAACGAAGAACTTAGCTACCTCGGATGCACTGCCTTTGGCCAGAGCTTTTGTCTCAGGTTAGCGGGTGAGGTAGTCGGTAGCTACCACGATCCACTTGTTTCCGAAAGCCGATGTCGGGAACGGCCCCAGTAGGTCCATACCAATCTGCTGGAATGGTCGGCGAGGGTGGTTAAATTGGCTGAAGAAGTCCCGCTTGCCTTGTAGGCGGTGTATTGCGTCCCTGACAGACCCGGTATGTCCTCACATAACGAGTGACGTCGGTTGTAAGGCGTGGCCAGTAGTACCTTTTTTGTATCCTCGCGAGGAATGGGGAAACACCGTGGTGCCCTGCCATCGCATCGTCATGCAGGGCCTGCAGGAGTTTCTGGTGGCAAAGCTGAAGGCACCACAAGGAATGAGTTGGCCCGGAGCGGTGAAAAGTTTTTCTTTTGGAGAAGACCATTTCACAAGAAAGAACGATGCAAGTGCGCGCTTTAAT